>JAULBZ010005167.1:0-13742 GCA_032360805.1 Neoturris breviconis | reverse complement strand
CATGTTCTAAATGAAAGAAATTATTAATACGGATTTGCAGTGGCCGAAATACAAATATTCACTGTGAAGGAGAAATGTTTAGAGGTTCCAAAGCTATGCTCAAATTCCCCTCCTCTACAGTGAATAATTCCTTTTATTTTAATCACAACCTTGATTTACCTTGATGTAAAAGTTTTTATTCTATATAAAGACTATCTATCATGACTTCTAAACCGTAAACAATACAAATGTATGGTTCTGTTGTATTTTGAAATCAAAGTGATTGGTGTAGGATTGCATTCATCAAGGAAGATTAATTGGTACAATTAGTAGTACATATTCACTCTTCGAGATACATCCAAGGACCAAAGAAACAAAGTCCGCATTTTAGCCATTTATAGCGGTTTCTCAGATTTTTATAGTTGCCATGATATGTAAATACTTACTATAAATGTGATGATGTTACTTTTGTTTTTCTTCGGATTTAATTGGTCCTAATTATGGCAGATTTTCATACTCCCGACCGGAAATAGATAGTTTGGATGGGTTGAAATGGGTTGATATCTCAGGATTGGCTGCATATACAGTCATGAAACTTGGTAATCATGACCAAATAATATTCTGTTGCACACGAAGTTCTAAAAACATAAAATTATAATCATTTAGCTCATTCTTAACTCTTGCGATGGTCACACTTATTTGTGATATATTAAGCCTATGTATGCCTGGTGGGTGGGTGGGGGAGGGACAGATTCCTCCTTGCCACATATTTTATAATAACTTCCGAACCAATATAGCGACGATACTGAAACGTACTTACTTTTAATCTATTTGATATATACTGACAAAATTGGACCATCATTCCTCCAGTAGATCAAAAGATATACCTTTTGATCCATATAAGTGGATCACAACATGAAACCACCTATTTTATTGCGGCAAATCCTACGTAAATAATCCACAAAATTATTTTACCATAGATAGGTGTTAAAGATAAACATTTGTTATATCTGTATATATTTTTGCAGCATTGAAAAGTCGCTTTAATTCAAAAATATTTAATGAAAAATCAATTATTTAGTTTGATTGACATTAATTCATGCTTCCATAAATTTATTAAACGGCTTTAATTCTCTATACTCAAAACACACTCCTCCACAGCTATATTCAGGCTGGTTCGTATATTCTTATTTGAATATCATTTCGTGTACTACTAAAAATTACCTAGTGTGCAAAATCATGTTCAAAGTGAGCAGCAAAGGCGATAGAACAATATCGTTTGAGGTTGTCATAGCGTCTTTACGGACTTTGAACAGGTCTTTGCATAGTGGGTTACTAGTTAATCGACATTAAAGAACGTTTTTTATTCGGTGTATATTTCCGTGCACGCCGAACTGTCGACCAATCAAATTTCTAAATTTTGGAATTCCGTGCGAAAATAACTGCCTACTCGGAAATATTGACTTAATCGAAACAGGGCTTAAAGCATATCTCCACTGGGCGAATTCGATCCCGCAAATGCTAAATGAAGCCATAACATTGGTTGAAAGCGACGTCACCTGTCAGGTGACATAACTTCCAGCCAATGAAATGGCTTCATTTAGGGTGTAGCTAATATAATAGTAAGTAAATATTAAACCTGCTAGCAAGTAACTTATAAACAAATGTCAAAAATACGTCGTCGTTGAATAGACGTCCTCCACAAGAAATATTACGTCTCTTTATCTTATAAAACTTTATCTTTGTAAAACGTTTTTAAATTCTTCATAGTAGATAGACCATATTTCCAGGAGGTTTGAGACGTCTTATCCACGCTGTAACACGTCAAAATGGCACCTTACTAACGTTGAGTAGATGTCACAAATGAGTAAGTTCTACTTGTTATTATTTTCATATTCAAAAATATATTTATTAATCTTCCCAACACAAACTTGTTTCAATTCTCTTGTGTCAATTAAATTTAAAATATTGCTCTCTCATCAAAATATGCTTCTATTAATAAAAATCTATACAAGTATCGTCGTTCAACTTTAATCGTACTTCTTGGCAACTGCTTTATTTGTTTCTAACTTAAGCATTTAGTCATCACAAGACTAACAAGGAATGTGAACTTTTGACAACAACATTTCACCATGGAGATAATTTTGAATTGTTCTGAAATAAATGATCCGATATACCTTCTCTTCTACATCATGTGGATTTAATTTTCTTATAAGCACAGTATGGCTAATCCTAGTTATTCGGTATCATATCTATTTGTTAGAGAAAAACTATCCATTGAGAATACGACGGTAAATCCTTCTCTTTCTTGTTATAAGTTTCAGGATATAATTGACAAACTGGAACGCGATATCCAATCCTATTCTTAGGGCATTATGGCACCTGAAGAAAATACTTGATATTTTTCTAAAATTTTGTTGTACAAAAATATTTTCCTGCATTGTTAATTGAGGTTATTAATTTTGCATGATTTTTTTACAAACATAAAATGGCATAACATTTTTAACATTTTTGATGTCATTTTATAATTTGCAGACCAGACCACCTAGGAATCTTATGACGTTACAAATTGTTTAATTCATTTTTGTTTATTTTGGGACAAAATAGTAACTGACCAAATTTTCTGGCCTATCATCTATTAGTTTATAAATTATGGACGCCAAAATGAGCCCCAGTCTTTCCACGAGCCCAAAAAAGCCTAGCATAGCGTTAAGTTATCGAATTGCTGATTTTCTTACACCACCTCCTTAGTAAGTAATTACACACACATAAATACAACTTAATACCCAGTATTTATCACTACTCTATTCTTCATATAAGAAAAATATAGCTAAAAGGACTGGGACTCGAGTAGATATTAAGAGTACCTATCAAGAAATGTTTGTGAACACACGGAGATTCAATAATACTGGACAGAAAACTATTGAATTCGACTCATCTTCGGACTGGAGTTATATGGATCCGTATTCAATAGTATTTCATGTTGTGTGGTTTAACGACGTATAAGTAATCTGTTACTTAGCAACCAATATTGTTCCAATGCGTCATACTGGAAGTTAATAGAACTACATAGCTATCAAACAGTTGATCATCATTGATCATATTTACTATTTATTTTGTTCATCATGTAATAAGTTATATAACAACGGAATAATAAATATAAAAAATATACGATCAACTTCAATCTCAGAGCCTTCCATTCTGAGTGTAGCTACCGTCCAGAGGGCTTGTTTAAAGTCCGCTATTCTATTTCGCAGACTTTGAACAAGTTTTGCCGACTGGCCTTAATAAGGACAATATCGACGTGTTCAAAATGCATTTTGTTGTATACTGTATAACAAAAAACGCAACATCTAACTGACGTTTTGATGTCGCAACGTCAAAACAAACGTTGGCATGGCATGTCGACTGGGAAATAACTATGCCGGCACACGGCGTCGTAACAACGTAAAAACGACGTCGTATGCCCAATGGGAAGGGACCCTGATAAAAACATAAAGTACGTTTTTCATGCAAATCTATTATTTATTTACGCAAAATGTTTTTAGACATTTTCAACATGACATTAGAAATATTCAATTTAGAGATATAATAACGTGCATCACAAAAATAAACTGTTGGATACAAATTGTGGAGGAGTTCTATACTAATGAAAGGGGGAGTGCTTTAACACAGTGGGCAAAAACGTTTGTTGGACTCATCAGTAAAGCCGCTAGAACAATGTCGAAGACGTTGCAAGAGAGAGTATTCGAGTTTCGAACACGTATGAAAGACGACAATGTCATGACAAAAAAAATCAAGCTCGTTCCCAACGCTTCTTGATCAGAAAAGCTGGGACCTAGTTTAGACAACAATATCATAGACACATCATGTTTTATTCATTTTTAACTCTCTCATACGACTCAAGACATTTTCAAATTACCTGCGTATTTATAAGTTGAAATTTGTGTAAGAACGTACTTACCTACACTGCCTTCACGCGACGTTGGCCGTCAGAACAAAGTTGAAACACGTATTGACGATAGTACGACCTCGTGTGTCGGCGGCATATGGTCGTAACATATGGTTATTTCTACATTTTGTAGAGGTTAGTTCCTTGTTTCATTGATTAATTATTGTACTTCCACTTTCAATGTCCGCAGAAAAAACTCTTCTTGTCTCAACGTTGTATGATGTCAATTTCTACTAATGGCAACACTTCTTTTGACTTTCCGCCTAATGGAAATCAAACTTTATTCACAATTATTTGCAATTATATTTTAACGTGCTCCCAAAGACTTATTCAAAGTCCGCAGTAAAAAAACTAGAACCACATCAAAGATGTTGCTCTAGTGTCTTTAGTGCAGGCTTTGAACAAGTTTTTGCCCTCTTTGGTGTGCGCTCAAATCGATAGGGACCACCTCAATATTTCGTTCTTAATCAATATTTTTTATAAGGGTTAAATCAAATTTAACAAAAATGAATCTGTGCAGAAGTGTGTTAGATAAATGAGCTTGCAATTGATTGGTTTCTTCGGTCAATTTATTGCAAGGTCATTGACTCAATACTCTCCTCTGTAGATTGTATTGTTGAGACGATCCCTTATGACAAGAATAATAGAATCTATTTTCTATTCATATTGGATAAAGGGAGCTGTGAGGACGTGGGAAAGTGAGAATACGAAAGAGGAAAAATGGAATATCTAACTGTCAAATTGTGTAATGCAGTACACCAATGCAAAAATACCGTAAATGACTGAATAAGCGCCCTGCAATGCAGTACACCAATGTAAGAATACCGTAAATGACTGAATAAGCGCCCTGAAATGCAGTACACCAATGCAAAAATACCGTAAATGATTGAATAAGTGCCCTGGGGGCTTGTTAGAAATTTTAACTATTAGGCAAAAACACAATTATTAATTTTAGATGAAAGTATGTAATAAAAGTATTTAAAATATTAAAGTTTCCAATGCATTTTCATTATGTTTCGACCGTGTTTACGTACACGTCACCGTGTTTACGTACACGAGACTTACATTTAACAAGTAATATTTCTTTTAATAAGAGATGTTTATCCAGTAATAAAGAGTTTATTGAAATATGTTACACTGTTTTTATAAGAAAGTACCTGAGAAACATAAGAAATAAATAAGATATTCTTTATAGGCTAAGATCTACAAAAGTTACTTTGTTGCTTTACGTAACAATAACCTCCATAGATAATAAGCAACATTTTAGTTGTACAAGATTGTACAATATTTGTTATCTTTATAAAGTAGTATCAGTTTTGGCTTCACAATCATTTGATCGTATTTGATGTAGTAGTGTATGTTTCAACAAACAGTATGACTTCTTTCCAAAGCCTGAAATTAGCAAAGTTTTAAGAAATTCTCAGCTCAATCAAAATTTATTAAGTGTGAACATTTATTTAAGTGTCAGTGCTGACTAATAGACATGACATCATTTTGACTTTGAGGCGTTACGTGCCGGCTGATTATTAGGAATTGATACAACCATCGGTAAACAAACTAAATGGTATTGCAAGAATAACCTAATGGTTAGACGACATCAGATCAACGTTGGATAAACGCCAAAACAAAACATTTTGATGTTGTTTCAATGTTAATCCAACGTTATGCATCGGCAAGGAAATAATATTCAAACTAAATTACGAAGTTCTACATGGAAAACACTGAACAAACTTTGTGTTTAATATTACGAATAAAAGATTAGATGGAACATACAGTATAACCTCTCTATAGCTGACATCCTCTATAGCGGACACTTTTTTCAGAAACTTTTTGATTTAGGCCAGAATTCTCGTAAAGAAACCTCTATATAACTGACAGCATAGCGAAAACCTCCTTATAAGGGTCACTTTTCGATGGTCCTAAGTAAACGAGGCAGTAGTGGCTCCATGGTTAAGTAGTGGTACTTTCTGAACCGAAGGTTATCGGTTCAATGCCACACTCGGGAGAAAATTTCGAGCCATGTCCCTGAAAGCACTACCGTCTACCTGTACCCCTGTCAAGTGATTCCGGCTGTGTTTCAGAGTAAATAAAATAGATCGAGGGTTGTATCCTTTATCAGGAGAAAGATAAAGATCTAAAAAGGGTACAAAAAGTACAAAACAAGCACAAAAAGTACACTCCTAGCAGTGACCTTGGCCAATAAAAAGGAAACATTTCTCTTAAACTCTGTGCAATATAGCAATGGCAATAAAATAAAATAAAACACAATTAAATAATATTTGACGATACAGATAGTCCAGATTTCCACGTGTATATCAGTTATTCAGATAATATATTTCATATGGCCAATCCATGGTCAAACAACACCTAATCTCTATTTAAAAACTAATAAGAAGTTATGTCAATATTGTTTGACCAATGTATGCCCGAACGATTAGCTTAAAGTTGATAACACCATAAATAAACATCAAGTTGCAAACTTTTTCACAGAATTCAACAAAAAAGATACTACACAAAAGGGTGTTACATCAACGAGCTTGCAATGGAATGGTTGATTCGCTATGAAGAATCCGTTGCATGAACATTGAAGTTTTTTTGTTTGTTTGATAACAGCTTTAATAACATGTAGCTACAAATTACATCTTTTAATCATCAGTTAGATAATTTCTTTTATAACATAGATTTGGATCATAGACGGTAACAATAGAAATTTGAAACCAAATATGTTTTGAAGATTTATTTGAATCTCTTAAAAACCACTTATAAATAGTAAATCAAGTAATAACATGATGCAATAACATGATAACAAGATGTATAAATCTGGAAATTAAAAATTAAATACAAGCGCGTTTATATAACATATTGTGAATTTGAAATACAAGTGTGATATTAATTTAATATGGTGTATGCTGAGAAGCAAAGAAATTAAAACATTACATCTGGTAGCTATAGTTCAGACATAACGAAATTGGAATATTACATCGTTAAAATAGGATTCATATGGTGGTTCAGACGTTACGAAATTGTACTTTGGGCATACAATTACAAAAAGCTGACATTCGTATGAATAAATCCAATGTATAAGTTGTATGCTTTTATAATTCGAGGTTAGATTATTTGGACTTAATAGATCAGATTGCAACTGAAAGAAAGTGATAGTTCAGAGAAATTGCAAATTGAGGCATTTCAATACAGTACGTATATTTAATTTCAAGAGAGGTGCGTTTATATAAAATTGCGCTAGTTTAGCTGTATAGCTTAAAGATGGAAGACTTACAACAACTGAAAGAAACACGTGGTTTACAACCAAAAACAAAACGTGACGGAGATAACACATATTCTTTTTACAGTGTTGTCAATGTTGTGATATTTGGTGATAAATATGTGGGAAAAACATCTCTCATACGAAGACTGATGGATAACATTTTTGTGCACGATTACATACCAACTGTGGATGATATATATGAAAAAACGTTACCTGGTGATTTGAATGAAACCTTTCGTATTTACGATACAGCTGGATCGATAGATTTCCCCGCTATGAATCGATTAACAATTTCAAAATCAGATGCGTGTATTATCGTATTTTCAGTCGATAATTTAAAATCATTGAAATATGCTGAAAGAAAATTTGAAGAAGTTCTAAATATAAAAGGTAATGATTTTCCATGTGTTTTAGTTGGTAACAAATGCGATGTTAAGGATAGACAAGTATCAGAAAGAAAAGCAACAGATTGTTCTGTAAAATATTCAGCTACGTATGAGGAACTATCTGTAAAGAATGAAGAAAATATAGATCATTTACTTTTTACTTTACTGGACATGATTAAGTTGAGAGAATACCAAAAACATGGCAGAAAAAAGTAGACTTTCTGCAATTAAACAACGTTGAAACCGCAGAAACAGTGGCTACGAGAGGTCTAAACCTGGCTTGCACACAACGCCTAAATCAACATTGAAAAGGTCTCGTTTCGCCTTTCGTGGTTTTGATTTGATGTCACGCGACACATCTTTTTTAGTTTTACTAGAATAACGACTTCCACCTTGTTACCGCTATCAACATTATAGACATCATTTTGACGTCTGCTAAAATAGAAGTTTTTGACATTGGACATGAAAGTAGAGTAGAGTAGAGGCGGAAATAACCAATCAATGAACACAACAATGAACACCGAATCTTCTCTATGAAACGGCCACCCTCTTTCCCCCCTCCTCCCCCCGCCTGCAAAGTCAAAAAGTAAATAAATGATGCTCTACTTTAATTTTGAGATGATTGTATTTTTACACAGCGTGAAAGACTACCGATATGAATACGTATTCTGACTGTGTATTGCCATATATGGCAATCTTACCTACCCCAAAAACAAGCAATAAAGATTAGAATATGCGAAAATAGACTACATAAACTTCCGCGAATGAGCGATTTGAAAAATTTTGCGTGGATAAAATTTCACGACTGACTGACAAATTTGCGTTTTTCGCGAGATAAACTTTTGTAAATTTGCCTAAAATTCTCAAAATTGGCGAAAGTTTCTCCGGTTAAAGTAGTAGTACGTATCAACCTCGTTCTCAGGGCTTTTTGCGGCTCTTCCGTGTTTCAAAAAGGCAAGAAGCCCTGGGAACGAGGTTGAGTACGTATGACAAGGAAAACCATAGCCGTAGCAACCAGAACTCGATTATATCATATGTATTTCATTCCTTTTATGATATATTTTTAGAAGCAGCTTCAAATGAATCCCTTTGTAAATTTAAAACGTTAAATCTATTAATACTTTGTCCATCTCAATAGCTTCATTAACAACCTAACTTTAACACTGTTCAATGCTGAACCGAAATGTGTTCCATCAAAACTGTACACTCCGTACGTTAAATTAAAGCTGTCAAAATTTGTGACATTGTATGTCTTCAAATAAGCTTCCATTTTTCTATTAAACATCAATGCTGCCTGACTGCTTTGTGCAAGTCCTCTTAGATATTCAACGGGCTTTACAGCACCATGGCCATTTGCAGACAACCAAATTAAGTACGGTTTTGTTACGCCGGTGTATGTGCTGAGCATTTTAATAACAGGAAACATTAATTTGGACCAAACTGCTTCAGCATTAAAGTAATCATGAACACCAGTTCCTAATACAAATAATGCTCTTCCGCTATTACTTAATTTCGCTTTGATAAATTCTAACGCTGCCCTGGCTTCAACTAAATAACTTAATTTAACGTAATTCATTTCAGTAGTAGTATGAACACCTGTGCAGTATTTCGGATTTCTTTTGATAAGCTATTTGTTACTTTGTTTGAACATAATATATCTGTATCAAAAACTAAAGTCACATTCTAGGATTGCTTTCTCGTTTACTTTCAATATCCCCTATTTCTCTATATTTTTATTTGAAGTATTGCTGGTGGCGACATAAATAAAGAAATAGAGAAGGAAAAAACGTTAACGTTTTTTGATCTAATAGGAGTAAGATTTTGTAACTGTTAAAAAGCTAATGCTAACCTCATGCAGCATTTACTGAATTTTATACAGGCATTTAATTATTGGTTCAAAACCAATATGGTGATAAAACGTGTTAATAACCTGTTTAGAATACCTTTAGAAATTTCGAATCCCAATTAACAAGAAGGTCAGAGCAAATAACAAAATAATAATGAATGGAAAAATATTTGAAAAATGTATTCTATAAAATCTTTTTGAACCGGCATCATCTATCAAATTAATGTCTGAGCCACTGCTAGCCAAATTTATTTGTTGCATCCCCATACCATTTGTGAACAGAATCAGATATTGAAAAATAATATTATACTTAAAAATAAATCAAAACGTGTCTGTATTTTTTTATTTACAGAATTTCAATGAGCCTGCCTTCAGGGTAGTAGACCTGAGGAGAGCGATTATGCAGGGAGGAGGGGGCGGGGGGGATGGGGAAATCACCCCCTCATCCCAGACTTACATAGCCCTAAAAAGCCTAGCCTAAATAGGGTTAACCTTCGTACTGGGGATATGCTGCCAGTTACAATGTTTTTCGTAATTTCTGAATAAATTACTTAAATGACTAGAGATTCAAGACTTTTTCAATAATTTATCGAGAATCCTGGAAAAATTTTTAAGGATAATTTTTTAAGGATAATTCTCTCTCAACAACCACAATTTGCATAGGTGGTAATTTATTTTGCTTTCTTGTTTTCTTCTTCTTCTAATATTTGCTTGCAAAACGGTCTGATCATTTATTTGACCAAAACATTTATTACCCTTTTTCCACTTGAAAACGGAAATTTGGACGTCATCAAGAAAATAGTTAACTATGAATTTACCTTTTTTTATTGGATAGTTTCAACACTACTGCATGATTCCGTCAAAAGTTATAGACGGGGGGATCAGATTCAAATTCTCAGAACTGAAAAATGCCCAGCACGAAATGGTTTAGATATGCTTGATTGGAGGAGCCGAGTGCAAATAATTACACCTACCTTGATACAACGTACTTTGTGCCACAATTCCCATCTGATCTTAATATAGACGCATTAGATAAACCATATTTTTCTCGAGCATCGTTGTTAGCAAATTCTATATATTTCTTTCTATCCTGTGCTATATGATTTCGTAAAACCCATTTACCGTCAAGAAGTTCGTTCTCATACATATTGTAACATTTCTCTGGCATATTATAGTTTTCAAGCACCGGAACTTGATGTAAAGATTGATATATGATTATACACATGAAAGTGCTTAAAAATGCTACAACTATTATTTGTTTCTTTGCAATCATTATTTCTGTTCTTCAAATATGACTATAATATTAAGAAATATAAAAACATACAGCAGCAATAATCAGGGGGTTATGACACCTTTACATAAACATACATCAGCAATAATCAGGGGGTTATGACATCTTTACCCCACATTTACCCTTAAGCAATTTTGAGAAACAGACGATTTTACAGAACATATATTTTGCATAATGAGATCTATAAAATCGTCAATAAAATCAAAACAAAAAGTGGTAACTCCACAAAACTAGGCTTAAATGTTTTCTATGAAATCTAGTTATCAATATTATATGGTGCTGCAAATATGCTAATGTCAGCAGAAATTTGAAAAATCTTAATTTAAGAGCCATTTGGTGGAATGAATAGACATAAACAGCATGACAATTATAAAAATAAAAATCCATGTTATATAAAACTTCACTGTAATCAAGCAAATGATTTTGTCCGCTATCAATATATTTACAGATTTGAAAGGTGCCTAATCACCTATTTGTGGTCTAATTTTTAATATCTATGTCGAATGGAAAAGTGACACACACTAAATATACTCAAAGAAAAAATGTCAAGAAGTGTCAAAACAAGTAATTCTTTCCTCTAGACAAAATAGGTCTCTCCCCCACATGTATTTACGTTTTACCATCAGAGGGTTGAAGGTCCAGAAGAGGAGGAGAGACATGTGAATTGTATAACCAAACACAACCCCGTCTCTATTATAGAGCCCAGTCTTCCTGCAGCGATCTGTCATTTAATTAATTTTGATTTGTAATTCAATTTTAAATTTTCCCTTCAATTTTAATTTATTTTCAATTTTCAATTCCCAGTTGAAATCAATTTTTTGGTGAATTGAAAATTGATAGAGCAACATTTCTGTATGGAGGCTTTGATATACGGATGTAGATTGGACCGACATTTCTTTTAGCAATTCAGCAGATGTTGTTTGCTCATCTGGCACCACTCTTAGTGAACGTGGTGTAAATATTAAAAAACGATCTAAGGGACCATTGCCGTGATCCATATGGTTGAGTGTGATAGCCATCATCTTGATTTGGCTTGCCCCAATATATATATATAGTGATGTATAAAGTACATAAAAACTTGTATGTAAGGTAATTAATTGCAAGTAAAAGCAAGCAATTTTGCACACTCGTTCTCAGCAATTCCCTTCAAAAAAGCAAATAACGCAACAACCCAGATACTATTGTTGGTAGTAAATACGAACGCAACAATGAGAATGTTTTGAGTGATGACCAACAAACCAAAGCAGATTGAGCGTTACTTGTGACCCTTTCCCTACTTGTTAATTACTGACATAACTGTAATACTTAATATGTATACAAAATCCTAATTGTAACCATAATGGTAATCCCGAACTTTCCATAATGAATGCGCAAATTTAAAATTTCCATACATTTACTTAGATTTCCACACATGCGAAAATGTGACTTTTCATGCAGTGATATATCGTATCTATGCCAAGAAATGAATCAATTGCAATCGTATAATAATACGGTTCTATTGTTTCTTTACATTTGAATTAAAGTTCTTACTTTCCTCTTGTTTCTTTTAAAACATCCAAAAGGTCTTGAAACTGAACACTGGAATCAAGAATTGAGCAAATAGTCAAATGAAGACATTCCATTGGAAGAAATTGACGTGTGACGTCAATTTCTACCAATGGAATGTCTTCATTTGCATTCGGCGCGGAATTTTACGCTAATGGAAATCCAGCTATATGTTAACATGGTAATATTATTTTTGGATTGAATAAAATTTGTTGACACAAGGAAAACATTTAATTTCTTTCAATTTCATTAATTCGGCCATTGTTTTTTATGTATTATTAGTAAGTCAACTAGTTTTAAACTTTAGCAGTGTGTTTCATCCGCCTTTCATTAATAATAAATAATAAAACCACGTAATGCCTATCTTCTATAATATAGTAAGCTTGAAAACGATAGTCCTAAAAATACAATACATTATTTTAAATATGATTAATTGCATATTAGTAATGGTCTAAATACGAGAATAAATGAGGTCGTATTAGGTAGTTTTCTACATCGTTTTGAGTAAATCCAATTTGATGACAAATACAGTGATATTGGTCAAGCATGCCCGACGTACAATACTACTGAATGCGTGAATGCGATCGTATTATCACCTATTACAGTCTCTCTATGTATGTATATGGGAACAAGGTCAGATGTAGTTCAAAAGCTTTACAACAAATCGATAATCAAACTTTTCAATATTTCGTGACAGAAACAACCTTGTTCGCACAGGTCTTCTTCTCTATGAAAAAGACCTGAGGATGAGGTCGTTAAGACCTGAAGATGAGGTCGTTAAGACCTGATGATGAAATTTAAAATTAGTTTTTAGTTAGATAACAACCCGTGTATTTAGCGACATTGTTTTTTCTTTCAGGTAATGCTGTCAGAATGTTTATTATATCACAAGCTAATTGTTACATAATAGTCAATGAGTTTGGTTGGAGTCACAGGTATGTGAAGTTCTGTTATTCATTAATTTCAGTGGTTGAAATATAATCACTGTGTGGGAGAAGTCTTTAAGCATAGCTTCAGGCTTTATAGCTACGTGTGCTCAGAATTCACTCCCCCACAGTGAATATGTGCTCTTATTTCGAGTGGTTTTAATAATGAATTGACGTACAACATACATTGAGAGATACGTCTGTCATTATTAGTAATGATCTGTGTAAAAAATCATATGCTCAAAAATCACTCATCCCAAGTGATTATTAAGTATTTACTTTTATTTTAAGTACTGATGACTATTAGGTTTTATGGTCAAGCGGATTTTTAGGGCTCTAACTTTTGATTTAACCATGCTGTAGTTTTGAAACTTTCCAGAAAGTTCAGTCAACCCATAATAAACAGTTTTGTATTTTTATTTTTGTGATGACGTCATTATTTATGATGACGTCATCAAGGAAAAACAGGTGGCGCAAAAATATTTAAGTTGAAAAAATATCTTTCTCCATAATTTTGCTTAAAAAACATTCTGACAAATTATGGAGAAAGAT
>JAULBZ010005166.1:0-13745 GCA_032360805.1 Neoturris breviconis | reverse complement strand
TTCTGTTTTCGAGATGTTAATCGTAAGATTTCTGGTGGCTAGTTGAGATGGTAGTGTATTTTTAAGAAATTTTATTTTATCAGGATTTGATGTTATAATACTGATGTCATTGGCGTACTCTTGGTTGATGGTGATTTGATTTGTATTAAGTTGTTGGCTATAATTATTTTCTTCGAAATGTTGCTCTTTTATTTGCTCGTAATTTAGAGATTTGTTTTGTAACGACTTAGCGGGGTAAAAAGTAAATTCATTGGCACTTGCACAATAACCTTGTGGGGCTCCCGTATCTGTTTTAAAATATTCACTACTACATGAACCACATTTTACAGATATTTCTACGTTAAGCATTTTATTGACAAGATGTAATTCGTTCTTTTGTAGAATTTTATCTAGATCTTTTATAAGTGTAGCTCTGTTGATGGAATCAAATGCTTTGCTCATATCATGCATTAGGAGGTATACTGTTTCGTTCTTTGATGTTAGTGTTCTTTCTAAAATAAGCCTTGCGTCATCTCTGTTGGACATTCCCGTTTATAAACCATACCGTTATATATCGATGCTATCATCTTGTGAATCTCTGTTGGTGCGTATTTAATAAGTTCTATTATAATATCATCATTACCGGGACTTTTATTGTTCTTTCAGGATTTTAATGCATTTTAAACAAACATGTATTCAGAAAATGCATTTGTTGTTGGATGCTCTTTCGTTTACAAGTGTAGACTAGTAGCTACAAGTTGAAAAAACTTTGATATATATCTATGATATAGTATATATATTTGATAGCATTTTCTCTCAATATAATAAATAAAAAAAGTTACAAGCTACTATATGATTATTAAAATAATAGACTTAGCTATCATATTAGCATCCAATTGTCTATATCCACATTGACATTTATCTAGTGTCTTGTTGGCTGGCTTTTGTGTAAAATTAGCTAGCTATATTCATTTTGTATACTGTGTACGGGATTGTGTCTTGTGATGTCTAAATTAACTTTTTTATATATTAAAGTTTTTTTTGACATGCTCCTCATGAGTGAGTGACCGTAATAATTTTTGGCGCCAAAATTTATAATGTCGCTATAACAAAAACACAACTCAACAGCTTGTATAAACTTTTTTTAATAAACCTCTTGAATAAACCTTTTTCGGACATTTGATTTACATTCACCAAAATTATTTTTTCATGATTTTCTCATGATTTCTGTTGACTTAGAATTTTTTTGAATTCTTATAAAGATCTGACCACATTTGGACTTTGAAAATCTTTGAAAAATATTTTTTCTGTGAGACTTTGACCACATTCATCAAAGATTTTCTTGTGATTTTCTCATGATTTTTGTTGGCTTAGAAATTAGACTTTAATTAAATTATATTATTATTTAGTTTATACATAATGCTATGAAGTGTGTATCAAATTTATACCCACTGTGGAGGAGTGACTTTTGAGCATTGCTTCAGGCTATGATATGAAATTTCACTTCTCTCCTCCACAGGGATTTAATGTAACTATGTCTTGATAAAGGTTTTCCAATTGTTTATTTGACCTGAAACTTTATCAACTTAATAAGGACATAAAATTTCTAATACCATGTAAAATTTGGGTGTTTATCCTCGATAGGAAATTTCACTACAGTACACTCCTCCATATTCACCTGCCATAAGTTTATTGTGGAATATTGTGTTTCAATTGTTTATTTGACCTGAAACTCTGCTATCTTAGTAAAATACTGTATTAATGTGTGTACGCAAATCATATTTATGTGCTTAGGTTTAACTTTCATTTGGTTTGGTGGAATACTTTTAATACCGAACCTTTGACTCTTAATTCAACCACTGCTGGGTTGTATGATTTTTTATTTAGATTATGAATGTAGCTTCTGAAATAACACCTTATTTAATGCTTGGTAGTGCAGGTGTGAGAACTCCTGGATTTTTAAAGAAAAATAATATTACTCTAGTGATTAATGGTAAGTCTTTTATCAAATATTGCAACAAATGTTATATCATTATAAACACAAGTAATAGTGACCAAACAATTATAGGCTAATGTGCATAGGCTATATGCATGAGTATGTGTATGTTATGGGTTAATGTATGATAGTGTATGTACATGGTACATAGTACTATGATGTATATATTATGTACAATTCATTTCCATATGCTAGGTTTAATATTCACTCGATTTGGTGTGCTGCTTTCAATACATCACTTTGATTATGCAATACCAAATGTGAGTTGGCCAATATTATAAGATGTTAAATTATATAGATATAAGTTTTAAAATAATGGTCGTCTGTTGCTTTTATGTTGCCATAAATATTCCTCTGTAAAATATGTATCTCCACAGAGTTGTTAAAACTTTGTTTTGGTTGAATTAGGGTGAGAGAAAACCGATCTTGAGTCATGATTTTCAATTTTTTTGCAAAATGTTTTAGGTACTTATGGTATATATCCAATCAATAAGTTTTTGATTAAAGAGTATTAAAGGCACATAGTTGCAGTTGAAGATAGTGGGTTTTGGTTTAGAGATTGCTAGTTGGAGTGTGTGGGTCTGTGACTACTTCGAAACAAATAGCAAAACGGAACTAGAAACACTCTAATGGAAAGTGGCCTTTACTCAATTTTGTGGGTGGGTCTGTGACTACTTTGAAACAAATAGCAAAATGGAACTAGAAACACTCTAATGGAAAGTGGCCTTTACTCAATTCTTCCATTTAGCTGCTCATAACTTTGCATTAACCGCAAGTTGCACGGTCCAACAAGTCCTTGTTGATTGTGATGACACACCAGATTACCCCTTAAAGAATCATTTTGAAAGCATTGGTTCACAAGTTTGTATGTTTATCATTATTTCATTCCTTATTCACTTACGTTTATTGAATAGCAAACACAATTTGAATGGTCTAATCCTGTCATGAAAAATATTGGCAAACGAAAAGTTCTTTTGAAAATATTTTAGGCTGTTATTCAGTGTTTGAAATAAGAGCAAATAATCACTGTGGAGGATTGGTTTTTGAGCGTTGTTTCAGGCTAGAAAGCCACAGTGATTATTTGCTCTAATTTTAAGTACCGATTCTTTGGTATTTATTAGTTGATATTTTACAAATTTATTTTAGTTGTACCTAATCTAATCTCTGGATTTTTCTGTTACTGTTTATTATTCCTGAAATTGGAAAATTAAGAACTAGAAATGAGTTGAAAATTAATAGGTATTTCTTTTTTAATAGATGCAGAAAAAGAAAGAGGTGGCAAAATTTATGTGCATTGTGTTGCTGGTATTAGCAGGTAATTCTAAAGTAATTATAAATAAATAAAGGTTTTGTATGAATAAGAAAATAATCATAACCTTTCGTTGCTTCTTGATAGTACCTTAATATACTTAATTTTCCTAGCATTTTTAGCCCACCAAACAATGTTTGGATGGGCTATTGCTATCAGTTTGTGGCGTCAATGCCGGCATTACGCTTTTCTTGATAGATCATGTTCCCAAAGTGCTAGCATTTTGAAATTTTTTACCAGCATTCATGGAGATATTTTAGACAGGCTTGCCAAAAAAATTCCAATTTTGTTTACTCGGTCCAAAGTTTTGGGCAAAAAGGGTCCAATTGCATTTTTGGTCCAATTGACCGAAAAGGTGTGGTACCATCTTCAAATTTGGTTATGGCATTCTACTCTAGGCAATATTGCGAGACCGCATCTTTAATTAAACTATAATTTATGAAGAAGATAAAGACATAGAAATTGTCTGAAAAGCATAATTAATATGTTTTGTTATATATATATTTATATATATTTATATATATAATTTATATGTTTTGTTATATATTTATATTTATAAGCAAAAAATCATTAGTCATTGTTTTTTCTGGCTCTCACAATTTGAGAATTAGAAAACTTGGTGAACGCTAATAAATTCACCCCTCTTTTAAATGCTCCTTTGAACCCTCCCCTCTCAAAAATTGAAAAATTTAATAAATTATTATTATAACTTATCTGAAGTTACATTATTAATTTTTGCACATGATATTTCTGATATATGCATTTATTTTATATTAATTTTCACACATAGAATCACATTTGGACTTAAAATCTTTTTGTTTGAAAATTATCTTTTTCTATAAGACTTTGACCATGAATCTTTTTTGGCTGCCTTTTGTATTTTGGGGAAGCTCTCTCCTCAATTTATTGAGATGATAAGTGATATTCAGGAATTGAAGTCTCCATTTTGATTTTGGAAAACTTCCTTCAATTTTGAAATAACTATTAATGTTATATCCACTTAATTAATTACTACTAAGAGTACTTCCAATACTAATTAGTAATTTTAATGACAATACACAATTCAACAGAGGAACATTTTTTAATAAAAGAATAATATAAAAAGATAATGATTCCGTAAATTAATAATATAATGAGGGTACACAATTCAACAGAGGAAGATCTTTTAAAGAATCTTATAAAAAGATAATGAATAATAAAGAAAATATGTTTTTCTGTTACATTGTTCTATTTTCTAGTGCTTTATAACATCAGTTAGTAAACCATCTTATATTATATATATAATGAATTTATTAAATTAAACTTTAGTAGTGCTAGCAAAAACTATCCTATGTATAGATATTGTAATACCGTAACATAGGTGTATTCTCTATTTTTTTATTTGGTGTGTACATAATGCTATGATGTATAATGTGTGTATGCAATTCTTATCCACTATGTAGGAGTGATTTTTGAGCATTGCTTTAGGCTATGATTTGAAATTTTACTGCTCTCTTCAACAGTGAATTCACATAATTTTACCTTAATAAAGGTGTTCCACTTGTTTATTTGACCTGAAACTTTATCAACTTAATGAGGACATGAAGTCATTGCCATGTAAAATTTGGGCGTTTATCCTTGATATGAAATTCCACTACACTCCTCTACAGTGACCTGACATAATTTTGCTTTGAAAAATTGTGTTCCAATTGTTTATTGGACGTGAAACTTTACCCTCTTAATAAGACATATTTCAAATGCTGTATTTAGGTGCTTAGGTTTAACTTTTACTTGGTTTGCTGGACTACTTTCAATACCGTACCTTTGCTCTACATTTTTGGACACATATAGAGATAGAATTGTAGTTACAAGTTGTTGTAGCGGATTGTGTATAAAATCATTACCCAGTGGGCAAAAACTTGCTCAAAGTCAGCAGTAAAGATGCTAGGGGTTGTTGTTCTAGCGTCTTTAATGCGAACTTTGAACAAGTTTTTGCCCACCGGGAGTATTCATACAAGTTGCTGCATGGATAAATTTAGTTGATATTATACATATGTTTCATGTTTGTTTTCTACTGTTGAGTAGTATTTTTCAGTTGTATCTTTGTTCACTCATTTGCTGTTAATGGTAGCTTGTTTAGCTAGGCTATAGTCACAATATTTTCTACGATTTGCCAATCAAGAATCAAATCCATTGTTAGATTAAAAGTTACTTTTGTTCCAGTTATACTCGCCCATTAACATGTAGTCTATGAATGGTATTATAGAGGATCATATAGTCTATGAACAGTGTTATACAGGATAATATAGTCTATGAACAGTGTTATACGGGATCATATAGTATATGTACAATATTATAGAGGATCATATAGTCTATGAACAGTGTCATACGGGATCATATAGTCTATGAACAGTATTTTGCAGGATCATATAGGCTATGTACAGTATTATATGGGATCATATTTGGCAATCTTTCACACTGTGACTAGGTAAATTTATTTTAGAATTAATTGAATTGTGTCGAATATAATATAAGACAATGAAGGATATTGAATTCGAAAGTTTATTTCAATGAGATTAAAAATTCACCGCAAAAGCTAAAAGAAGACATTCCGTTGGCAGAAATTGACGTTACACGATGTGTTACATTGATTCCTACAATTGGAATGCCTTCTTTTAGAATTTTTTCGCCTCCTAAAAATCAAAGCAAATTAGAAAATTCATTGAAATAAAGATTTGGTTTTTCTTAGAGCACCATCTTTAGTTATTGCATACTTGATGAGATACGAAAATATGACATTGCTAGAAGCATATGAACTGGTACATCGAGAACGTTTATTTGTTCGGCCTAACGTTGGATTCTGGGAACAACTTGTGTTATATGAGAAAGAATTGAATGGGAAGAACACAATCACTATGATTCCATGTGGATCAGGTACCCAGTCGGCAAAAACCTGTTCAAAGTCAGCTAAATAAAGTTAGAAGAACGTTCTGTGAACGTTGTTCTAACGTTATTTTACTGACTTTGAACAGGTTTTGGTCGGCTATGAATAAAATATATTAAGATTAAATTAAATTGAACATTGGGAAAGAGTGTACTAAATACAGTCCCAGATTCCTCTGTATACAGTCTGTATATTGCCATATATGATAATACACAGTCCATATATGGTAATATACAGTTCATATATGGTAATAAAAATAACCAGTTTATAGATATACTTGACTGACTTTCACGCTTTGATTATAACTCACCTAATGGGGAAAAACTTGTTCAAAGTCCGCAGTAAAGACTTAAGAAATATGTTGAAAACCAGAGTGCGCTATAATTCATATACTTTAGGATTAAGCTACATTTACACGCTACGATAAATCGGGCCGATTTTGGCTAGCATCTTGAAAAATCGGCTACGACTCGGAAAAATCTGTAGAAAGAGTACTGATTTTTCCAAGTCGTAGCCGATTTTTCAAGATGATAACACCCTGTTAAAAACGTTGTTAGGGTCTTTTTTTGCCTACTGGACATGATCATCTTTTTTTAAAAAATAAAATGCTGTCAATATTTTGTGGCTATAGACTATTTTATCTTCGTTTTTGTTAGTGCTTTAAAGGCACTATTAAAAGCACTATTAAAAGATTTCCTATTTTTCAGGCGGAATTAATATTGAGGTAAGCTTGAAAGATTTTCACGGAAATGGCAAAGAAAAACGAAATTTAAACTGTTCATAAATTAATCTGCTTAAGATGACGTAGATATTGTATCCATTATTTATTTATTTATTTATTTTTTTGTTATAGAGATGATTCCAAGTGTATACCAGACACAATATGAAAACATGGTTATGTAATGTATAATGTATACATGAGCTGTGTATTCCCGGCTGGCAAAAACTTGTGCAAAGAACGTTGTTCTAACGTTATTATGATAACTTTGAACAGTATTCGGTGATGTTTTTATACTCTGTCATTTTTATTACATTGTAGAAGTAGAAACCAGCTACGAACAAATCCATATAAGGAGTGTTGTACACAATATACACTCTATATATGGAGATACTCGTAAATATATTTGATATTCTCACGCTTTGGTATAGGTTGATTTTCCGCGTGAAAACTAAATGAAACATTCTTTCTTGTGACTATGATGTCAATGGAATGTTATTTTTTTGGCTTTCGTGCAGAACTTTCTGCCTAATAAAAATAATACATGATATTTGAACAAAGCAGGAACAATTTAAAACCAGCTAAAACCAGCACAAACCAACTAAAACCAACTAAAACCACTCTAAAACCACCTAAAACTACCTAAAATCATCTAAAACCACCACGAAAATGACCCTCAGCGCATGCGAGGCCTATATACAACCAAACTAGACTTTCTCTTCAAGATTTGACTCCATACTTGTTACAAAGGTACAAATATCTGCCTACTAAAGTTTTATTCCGTAAAGGTGAATGCTGGGCGAGATATAAATTATTGAAGTTATAGGAAATGATATGTTCACTGTGTGGCAGCCATCTTGTTTGGTCAAACATTTTCCATTTTCAGAGAGAAGAATTGCATATTTTAACACTTCCTAATATTTTTGAACTCTGAAATTTTCTGAGTATGATCAGTGTGTGTCACTTGTTAATTTGACGTAAATTTTAAAATTTTGGTCTAGTTGAGTATGTATCGTTAAATTTTGCATAATATTCAAATTGACTTCCCTTACAAATTTTAATTATTAATTCTGCAGCAAAAGTAAGGTACTCAGGGTATGCAGTGTATCATTAATTACACTGTGGATGGAGAAGCTAACGGTAAGTAAGAACACGATCCAATTCGTTGACTCTTATGAAAACGCAGGGTACCCAATTATGATACTTATTTGGGTAGCATGTAAATAACACAGTCCAGATGTCAAGTTTAAAAATGGTGGCCGAATATGAAAAATGAAATTTCATTGAAGCGGGAATTAATAATCATTTTAATATTCAGAATTTGATTATGATAATAATGGCGGGTAGAATTTATTACATTACCGAGTGCAAACAATTTCGGGCGTTAGTATTTCAGAAAACTATTTTGGGACCAATTATTTTCAGATGTTTCAGATTTGAATTTTCAAAAGAATTTCAGACAAATAAAGGCAGATCAATCAAACAAGCAATTATAACACGTGCTATTCCATTTAAAAATCGTCATAAACTACGACTCTCCTATTTGTCGTAGGGTTTTAGTTTTGCGTAGCCTAAATATATCACGTGTCCTTTCAATTTGTGTATAGTCATTCCATCACTATCACATGATATAAGTGAACTGTTTAAATGATATATTATCGATGTACAAGTACAAAACATGCTGGTTTAATATACGGGTAATAGCTATATTAATGCTGGTTTTGGATGGTTTTAGGTGGTATTAGATCGTTTTAGGTCGTTTTAGATGAAATAGGTGACTGTTGCTAAATTTGAGCTAAATAAAAGGAATAAGATATGAACAAACTATTGAAATGTTGACCCTAACTCAGTAATCTTTTATCAGCAATTTCTATTCAAATGTTCAGTTTGAGATTCTCGTGAGTATCATTCTTGATCCCAGTACTTCTTGATCTTTTTTAAAAGTCCTGGTGATGAGGATGCGTTGGATTCTTCCTCTCCAGCGTGTACAGTTTAACCCGGATTTCTCGACCCCAATATTTTTCGAATACTTCGATATTTTGAGGTTTTTTCTCATATAGATTTTTGAACTTCTGCAATTGTTTCGATGCAAAAGAGACGCCACAAATCAATCAATCAATTTTATTTAAAACAGGCGTATTTTCTCAAAATAAACCATTGCGGGCGTTGGTTGGTAAGGTTGACTTCCACGAGGTAAAAATTTCGCTGCAAAAGCCGAAGGAAGACTATTACGTTGTTAGAAATTGACGTCACACCATGTGTAACATCAATTTCTACCAGTAGAATGTCATCTTTTGCCTTTTACGGCGAATTTTTCGCCTCGTGGATATCAACCATTAAATCAAGTTTTAGTGAGTAAGGAACATACATCCCCACAGGGTGACCACTACAAATGGAAATTCCTGGAACTGCTTTTTTCTCCTGAAAATACTCCTGGAATTTGCAAAAACTGTTGGAAAACTCCTGGAAAAACACAAAAGACATAGTTTAAAGTAAACAAAGTATAAAATGACTGATTTTGGTTACTTAGGCAGCCTTTATATGGACCCCAGAATGAGTTTCACCCTGAACGATCTTGCAATTGATTGGTTTGAAGAAACTTATTAAGGCTTATTGTATTTTAAGTAAATTTAGTAATATTTAGTATATATAGCCATAGCCCATAGACACTTTTTGCAGACATTATTCAAAATACTCATGCATGGAAATTCTAAAAAATCTGGAAAACTTCTGAAATTCTAAGGATTTGAGGATTTGAGGATTTGAGATTTTTAATTTTCTATACAGTATATTTAAATAAATTTAGATAGTGATAGTTTTAACGATTTATTCATTGTACTTTTTATCAGATGATATTTTTTATTATACATGGACATATATGCCTTTTTCTTTCTGGTATCTAAATAATAAGGTGATCCTATGTTATTTTGTAGGAACCAATTGCAACATCGTTTATTCTCCACTATGCAAAAACTTGCTCAAAGTTCGTAAAAAAGCGCTGGCAAAACAAACGTACATTTTGCGCAATATTCTATGCATCATTGTTACATAGAAATGTTGCGTTCGTTTAGCCTACTTACAACATTTATAGAACAACTTAGAAAATTGGGTCAGTGTATGTTAGGCATAATGTCTGTTATAACAATAAAATACGAATACAAAATGAGCTCATAAAGTTATGACGTAATAATAACTTTTTCAATCTTTCGAAGGATTCTATGACAACAAACATCGTTCCCAGGGTTTCTTGCCTTTTAAAAGACAAGAGCAACAAGCAACAAATTGGGTTATATGGATTATTGTTCGACGATCGGATTATTGAATGATTGGGTAAACTCGTTCCCAGCGCAAAAAATCAAAGAGACAAGAAATGCTGGGAACGAGTTTGCAATTTGGAGGCAAAATTCCAAAAATAAACTCCGCAATAACTTCTTCCCCCAATAATTTTATCACTTAAAATAGTACATGTATATACAGTATATAATTATCGGGAAATCGGAGTGCCGTAATTAAAATGAAAAGAGAGCGTTAGTTCTCTTCTCTTTAGGAAAACTGTAAACATTAGCGGTCTCTATACTAAGCGAAATCTTTATAACGACGACCTGCTTTTATTTAGTACTTCATTTTATATCGGTAAAAAAAAGGTAAAATTATAATTTCAAGAATATATTGATAACTAAATTATAAAAGTATATAGCCACAGTATTAACTGGGTCTATTTACACGGAATGTAAAAATAAGATCAAGAGTTTTTCAGAAAATATTTACAAACCCTAAATTCTCTACATAAACTTTGCATAACCTTCAAGGACAATCTGTTGGCTTCCATTGCTTAATCCCTCTTTTGAAGTCTTGCAAATTCTCTGATTTCCTGTTCCAAATTAAAGCAGTTCTTGCTGTAAGTATATAAAAAACAGAAAGTGAACGCCTAGTATTATCTGTTCTAGGTGAAAACATATCTTTTAACGGACCTTTGTTCAAACCCTGGTTGACTTTATACATTTCAACAGCCAAAGAATGTATATTACGGTGATGAGTAGATAATAATTCATCTTTTTCACAAAGCTCATCAAATTTTAATTGGTACTCGTTGTAAACAAGCCTAAGTGCTTTTTCATGAAATAGATTAATTTTATTATTGACTGTTCTACTGTGAAACATCCATATTAATGGACAGTAATTAAATTGAGATTGAATGAAACCTAAGGATCATTCTTTTTTTTCTTAAAAGATAGGTACTGAACCTTTCTTGTCAAGGAAATTATTTTTCAACATGCTTTTAAGCAAATAAGTAGAACGTGGTTGTCAAATTTAAGTTGGAAATCAATATTTATGCCCAGAAGTTTTCTCTATTCTCTATTCTCTTCCCATATCATTTGATTTTCTAATTTTACCCATGTAGATGCTCATTTTTATTTCCAGATACAAGCAAATGGCATTTATCTGGCTTAGATAGATAGTATTTATTTTCCATAATATCTAGTGACTTCACTGCATTTTTAAAAAAGTCGTTCATTATTTCAGCAACTTTACCATCATCAGAAATTACTTCATCATTATCTACAAGAGTAATTTTAGATTTTTTTGAACCTTTATCAGAAACGTTTTTCCAGAAACGTTTATTATCATTAATGCTTTTTGGATCTAAGTTAGCATAGCATTTTTTCATTTCTTTTTTGTACAGTCTGCTGCAAACTTTCCGTAGTTTCTTGTATAATGTGTTGTTTTCCTCAGTCCTATCTTTTTGATACCTATTTATAAGTGAAGATCTACGCATAATTGCTTTTCTTAGCGCTTTTGTCATGTACGAAGCATGATTCGCTCTAATAGACTTTCTCTTAACAGGTGCATGCTTATCTAGTACCTCCAGAAATATCTTTTCAAACGCTTCATAAATAGATAGTCTACATTTGACCCTGCTTGTCCAGGTTAACAGTTGGTCACCTCTACAACGCCAGTGTAGGAAGGGCGAGGCAAATACTGTAATGTATGCAAGTCCCTCCGAATCTCTGCACACAACCAACAACACAGCACTCCTTTCCTTCACAACATACATGTTCACAACTGCATGTCATAACTGATAACTGAGAATACAGATCATCATCGGACAGCAAGCAAGTAGGTCAAAAACTCGTCTCCAACGCCTTTATTAGACTTTTTTTTTAATATTTTTCTCCAACCAGGAAGAAAATTTCCATAAAGGTCGGAGAATAATTATAAAAAAGTTAAAAGACCCAACGAGCATCAACCTCGTTCCCAGGGATTCTTACCTGGACGAGCTTACCTACTGTAAATGACTGATTAAGCACCCACACTTGGAGCAAAAATTCTTAATAAGCGCCCAGGTCCGATGCGCCCAGTTCGATATTTTTAAATAATATTATCAAATATTGCATAAAATAATATGAGAAAATGAAAAATGGGCCAAACATTTTTTTTCCGTTCCAAGACCCATATATGGGGCTAATTTTGGCCCAAAAAAATAAAATCGCTTATACAAACCTTTCATTACTTATATAAAAAGAATTTTAGTTCCATGAATTCCTCCCTTATATGAAAACACAGTAAAAATTTCAGATCAATAGAGCATTAACCATTGTCAAGTTATTTATTGCAGCGCTTTTGTCAAATTTTGGTTCCCGAGCCCCAAATATTGGGTCTCCTGGATCTGAAAAAAAATATTTTTGGTCCATTTTTTATAATCTCATATTATTTTGTACAATATTTGATAATATCATCAAAAATATATACAAAAATATACAAAGATTTTAGTTATTTGCTATAGTACCATCAAAATCTGTTTAAAACATGCGAATGCATAATTTTAAACACAGTCTGCAAATATGTCGCAGGACGTTCGAAATATGCGGCCAAACTTTGGAACAAAGTGTCTGGAAGCAACAGGTTAGACTGTAGTCGTAGTTTTACCAGAATCTGCAGAAACGGAACTAAATCGGGAAATCGGAACTGCGTAAATGCCGTACTTTACCTGCGTTCAAGAATCGCAGGCATTCGAGAATAGTGACCAATGAGTGCAAAGTATGAATTAGCATGAGGTAGGTATGCAAAAAACTATAATAATTCGGACTCATCACCTCTTCCACTTACAGCAGTTTTTCCTGTAATATCCCTTAATTACAGTATCTCGTTGACTCGTTCGATTGAATTGTGTGACACGAAAATCAAGAAATGACAGATCGGTGCGCAGCTGCTTTAATCAGACCTGCAGAACAATTTAAACTTTGCTCATACTGTCGAGGTTTACCGTTTTTATTTCCCAATTATGAGGTTTCGCAAAGTAAGATTACGTCTAGGCCGAGATTACGTTGTGGTGGAGCCTGGATCTAATCGTGGTGATTCCCTAATCTCTTCGTATTCTCCAAATCGACTTTTGAAGATTGCGTTAAAAAAATTTGTTTTATCGTAATCTTTATCGTAACCACCAAACGCCCACCATTAAATCTCAAAAATGAAATAAGCGCCCAGGGCGCTTAGCCTTAATGAGGTTCGGAAATCCCGAGTTAAGAAACCCAATTTAGGAAGCCCGAGTTACGAATATGACGTCATATCCCGAGTTAACTAACTTTTCGTATTTTTTTAGTTGAAATATAATTTCTGAGTTATCTCAAAACTTCTTTTAGAAGTATTTAATTGGAATATTTGGTATTATATGAAGCAATTAAAGGATTGCGGACTGCGGTTGTACCACTATGTTCGCAAGCAAAATTCTTTAACACAGGCAGAGGCAATCTGGCAGATGAACATATGCAACAGGTAAAGACCAGTCTGAGGAAATATGCAAAGGAATATAAATCCCCAG
>JAULBZ010005164.1:0-13746 GCA_032360805.1 Neoturris breviconis | reverse complement strand
TTTGCAACTTCTTGACATTTTTAGACTCTGAAATTTTCTGAGTATGTTCAGTGTGTGTCACTTATCCATTTGACATAAATATTGAAAATTTGACCAAAAAAGGTAATTATGTACCTTTAATCAGTAGTCAATGCACACAATGACCATAAGAACGGTAGACTAACTATCTCCGTTGCAATAAATTATTTATTTACTTTTCCAAGCCTTTTAATTAAACTTTACTCGTGCTCCTTACATTGTTACATACATAGTTCTACATTTAGTAAACTTTTATTATGGTCACCATTCTTTTGTAAAAAAACTTCAATGACGGACCACTCGTCGAATCAATTGCAAGATCTTTGCCTTTGTTCTCTCCCCTTATTAGCCTCAACTGCTTCTTTTATATAAATCATACAACTCATGGGAAAAATTCTAAAAATATCCTCGAAAAAAATTCAACACAAGCTCGTCCCCAACCCTTTTTTGGGAAATTCAACATTTATTATATTTCCAACTGGAAAGCAAATTTGATGGACTAAATACTTAAATAAGCGGAAATCGATTACATCAATTTTAAAAATAGAAGCGAATGAGTTGAATTTCTTATCTACTGTTTACTCGATAGCACTTTGTTTGTAAAAACTTACCCTAAATCACCTGCGTGAGAAATACTTACCCTAAATCACCTGCGTGATAGATATGTACATAATCCTTTAAAATACATTTGTTGAAAATATCTTTCCGTTCAATCACCAACCTTCATAATACAGTATGAAGATAAGATGTTATCAGTTTCAAGATGAGGTGAAAGAGACAGACCCCCACATATACCACAACTATATATATTTATATATTCTATAATGTGCATACAAATATGAAAGATATAGGCTGATTTCCACTTTATGAAATATTTCTTCGAAAAAATATCTAGGTAATCATTCAAATTTATTTTCCAATGGAATGTCTTCTTGTCGTACAGTATTTTCCGCATGTAAATTAGCCTTAACGAACAAAGGTATTACACTCTTCCGTTTCGCCATTATTTATAGCTACTATTTTTAAAAATTTACAAACAAAAAGTAAGAGAAAGAAGCAAAGAGGTCAAGGTATACCATATTTATATATAGCAAACTGTTTTATTGATTTCCTTATTCATGACAATTTCAACCTTTCAGTATAAAATATGTATCTCCGTGTGTTCCTCACATCTTTTGAAAAGAAATCTATCTCATTCTTTCGTTACGGTGGCTCATTCGTTCGTTACGGTGGCTCATTATGTCTTAGTTGTAAGAAGAGATATTATGTTCTAACCTTGAGTTACAGTTCTTACCTATAGGCTAGAGTACTAGATCAGGGTTGTAGCGTTGGGTTAGAAGGCGTAACTTCTTTAATATTGCAATCTCAGTGGGAATGTTCAAATTCCGCACACAATAAGAAAAAGGTCTTCACCAACGTTTAACATCACGTCCATCTATCTGTGCCCATATTTTTATAGGGCGCAATGAATTAGCGCCCACAAATATCAGGATGAGGAGAAAGGCATTGTCTGACTGATGTTTTAAATATCTTTTGCCTGTTTAAATCTTTGCGTTTATTTTTTTTGCTTACTCTCCCACATAATATTTGTCCCCCTTCCCACATTACATTTTCCCCTCCCACATTATATTTGTACCCCTCCTCCAACATTATATTTGTCACCCCTTCCCACATTATATCCCCCCGCCCCCATTCTCAGAGTTTTAGTTTTCATCCTTTAGACAACTTTTACAAAAAAGTGAAAAACAGCCTTTATTTGCTCAGAATACATGCCAAAAATGGCTTAGACATGGCACTGATCTAAATATCATTGCTGTAGGTGCAAGTTAGTCAAAGACATTAATTAGCATTATTGCAGAAGAATATCCGTATCTAGATTACATACGAATCCGTTTTAAGGTATATAGTGCATAAATATCCGTATCTTACATACGAATCAGTTTTTCAGCATTATTATTTCCCGACATTATGCATTTATTTGAAAATACAACGTGTCTATATATCGGCAGTTTCTTTTGTTTTTGCCAACATTATTTGTCCGGCAGTCTGTCTATTTGTCTCGATGTCTGCTTGCTTGACCCTACATGTATATATTGTATTTTTGCATATTGTCTTTTTTCTATTTTATTTTGGTTATTAGCTACTCATTTAACCCATTAAATGTATCCTGGCCTAAGAATTAAAAATGCATTTCCAGATCCAACGATTAAAAGCACATATTCGATTAAATTTTAAATTTACCTTTGCCTTTCTTCTTTTCCATTTTGTTTACCATCCTTGTCTGTTGTGCTTTTCTTTTGTGTCATTTCGTTATCCATTAAATGAATCATGGCCTAAAAATTAAAGACGCATGTCCAAACATTTTACATACTTGTGAGCATGTTGGTACTTCACCTCAAAAGGCAAGCTAACAATCCTTATCAGATCAGTGCGGTGAAAGAGGACGTATGCTCACATGTAGTCATATTGTGAGTTTTGGTGATTTTAGCGTTTTGGCCTACTCCAACAACAATTTTCACCTGGAATTGAAAGAGAACTTATTTATTATTCTGAGGGACAACCCTGTGTTGAATAAGAGCATCACATCATCGCAACTATTTAGTTGTTGTTTAAGAAAACGTTTTCTTTTTACCTGAGGCTCATTTAAGCCCAGATTTTTCATATGAATTTCTTAAAATTTTCGTTAAAAACGGCCTTTTGTCAAATTTAGCGTTTTTGATAGCGAGGAAATAAATAAAAACAATTATCATTACTTTCATTTTTTTTTCAGTACAATACACGACACGGATCTATAGGGTAGGATTCATCCCCGGCTTTTTCCACTCATTGATAATGTTTTACCAAGAAATATATTTCTTTTTTCACACCCTCTGACCAAAACATTAAAAAATTGGCGAAATTTATATTTTTGCGTCATTTAAATTTAGCGACTCACAAAATATTTCTAAAATCGCAAATACTAGCAAACCAAAACCCAAACATTATTTAGCCTCAGGTAAATAACGGTAATCAGTTATTAGTTACGACTGTTATACCTTTTGTGTAAAATTTGATTTGTAACAAAAATGACTACCGTACGAAGTCGACACGACGAAATATTTTAACATGTGATTGATTATTGACTAACACTTAGTGGGAATATTTGACTGACACATAATTGTCATAAGATCTTAACTGTAGCATATTATATTGTTCTCTTTGTAATGAACTATGAAATATAATTGAACACACGTGCTCACTAATGTTCGAAAACATTATTGCGCATGCGTGTATAATCAATTTAGTAATAATTCAGCACACGTGTGCACCAATATTAAAATAAATATTATTGCGCATGCGTACATAAATTATGACACATTCCCCTTTTTGCAGACAAGATAATATTTTCAAAAGATAGTCCAAACATAATGTTCAATTCTCAATGACTATATAAACAACAACGATGTCTATAACATTGTTCCCTCAAACGAAGAACTAAAATGCCAGTTTCGGCTGCAGAACATGATGGGCATGTTATCGATATTTTCATTGATTTCTTCCATTTTTAATTCGATTTCGACTATTATTGATTTGAACTTCTCGTATGTGATTGTTGCTCGGAATAGAATTCTAAATATAATAAAATCCTCTCCACCAGGAAGCTGCTTCATTGATGTATTTCCATTCAATTCTTAATAATAAACGTTTTACTAACGATAATAAACGGGTTATACTGTTGACGTAACTATCGGTAAGGATGTTGTGATTTGGTTTCCATGGTAACTGCGCTTTGTACCTTTCTCCATTGAATTTCACTGCAGTTTTGGTAAGTAATTCTGATTGGTCCTTTGATTGCTTTCTCTTTTAATTCTTGAATTATTTCTGCTGACTTAATGATACTTTTAACACGTGACTACTTGAGAGATTAACACCGATGAATTTGTTTTGATTAAACCAATTGATTCATTTAGCACTCAACCTAAGGTCGTATGAACAGCTACAGGACCTTTTTCGTCTATTTTAATTGAGCCGGATATAAATTTTTAGTAATAATTGGCATCGATTAATATTTTGACTTTGGTATCAGCTAACGTTTTTTGTATGATGGCACTGCTTTCTTAAAGGAAGAATTTAATTTCCCGAATTGACCATAAAACAAATTTCGCAAGCATTTATGTTCGCAAATTCTATATTTGTTTACTAGAGTTTGAGAAGAGCCCCAACCCAGCAGTAACATCAAATGGCGCTGTAACAACTTTGCAACTGTGAAGCGCATGCTGGGAAACTCTTGGTACTATCCAAGGGCATGCTGGGAAACTCTTGGTACTATCCAAGCGCATGCTGGGAAACTCTTGGTACTATTCAAGCGCATAAATTAAAGACAATGATATTTTATTAGTACAAATATAGGAGCATCTATAACATGTTTCATAGGTAATGACGTCATGTTCTTTATGTGATGACGTAATGTTCCATAGGTGATGACGTACGAACGATAGTAGATTATTCTCAGTCATCATCCTCCAAAGTTGAATAAAGTTCGATAAGACTTGAAATGATGTCGAAACAAAACTTTCGAGAAATATGCGAACAAGTGAAAATCTGTCTGCCGAATAGGATACTTGTATATTCCAGTATATGGACTGTAAATTTCCTTACATGGTAATACACGCTCACAGGCAGTGTTTCGCGTTGTGAATGTTACATACTTTCTAAGTTTATTCGTTATATTAGTTGATATCAATCCGCTGTATGATGTGAAATTCTCTTATGTGATCTTGAAAGAAAATTTAGTCCATGTATAAGCCTCCCTCCCCTGCATGCATAATCCTTCCCCGCATATAAGCCCATCAGAAAACGATCTTATAAGCTTATATATACTTAGACTTATATTCGGAGTTTTACGGTAGGTGAAATATTTTCGCCAAGAAAATAAACATTATTCATTCATTAGTCTTTACTGCTGAATTTTTGACAAGTTTGACTGACATATTGCTCGCTGGGTGCGCGCAGCGTGAAATACCATCATATATCTCCTTATTCAGACTGTGTATTACCGTGTATGGAAAGCATTTCCCGATGTAGTAACTAAATATCATTGACTTAAACAAAATTCTTTATAACTTTTACTTTACTGTGATAATTGCTTTGAAACGGAGGTATTTCTAAACATTGACTTTAGGTGAAATAGTTCATCCAAGTACTTATAACAGGCGGTAATTTTTGTATTATACTGACCAAATTCATGTATATTTAGGCCGAACATTTCATTTTACAGATCAAGACTTTTGAGTTAAGATTGCCTATGACGTCGTAATTTCATCATAATGGAAATTCTATTGACACATCATCGAGTTTGATATAAACATAAGTAGCTACTAATGGTAACAGTGTTTCGAAATAATGTACATATATTACAATCGTGAATCTTGTGAAAACATTTCGAAATGCGATCAATGTTTGGCTGTAATGCATATTTATTACAATCGTGAATCTTGTGAAAACATTTCGAAATGCGATCAATTTTTGGCTGTAATGCACATTTATTACAATCGTGAATCATGTGAAAACATTTTGTTCAATTCATTTCTTCAGATTTTTTTTACGTCATTTTTGGTGTGACAAAAATGCAACGCAACAATATGTTTGTTTGGCGAAGTTTTAAAGTAACAAAAATTAAAAACCACAAAATTTTCAAGTATTTTTAATAAAAGTAATATATCATGAAAATGAGTATTTATTTCACTGTTCAATTCCTGGCAGTATAAATCTGTAGCGCCAAGAGGGGGAAAAGATATATCGTCACTTTTAAGGAAAAGTGACAAAATTATAAAGGCAAAAATAAACTTGACTAAATGTTATATGACGGAATTAATCGAAAGTAATGTCATAGTGAATAGACAACCCAACCATATTAACTGGACGTTGTAGGATCGTTAACATGAGATATAGTATCAGTACAAACGAAACACGATGGACCATATCAGTACAAACGGAACAAGAGGGATGATATCAGTACAAACGGAACACGAGGGATGATATCAGTACAAACGAAACACGAGGGGTGGTATCAGTACAAACGGAACACGAAGGATGGTATCAGTTCAAACGGAACGCGAGGGATGATATCAGTACAAACGAAACACGAGGGATGGTATCAGTTCAAACGGAACACGAGGGATGGTATCAGTACAAACGGAACAAGAGGGATGGTATCAGTACAAACGGAACACGAGGGATGGTATCAGTACAAACGAAACACGAGGGATGGTATCAGTTCAAACGAAACACGAGGGATGGTATCAGTTCAAACGGAACACGAGGGATGATATCAGTTCAAACGAAACAAGAGGGATGGTATCAGTTCAAACGGAACACGAGGGATGATATCAGTACAAACGAAACACGAGGGATGGTATCAGTACAAACGGAACACGAGGGATGGTCTCAGTACAAACGGAACACGAGGGATGATATCAGTACAAACGGAACACGAGGGGTGGTATCAGTACAAACGGAAACTTTTTAAGATTAGTTTATAATTTTTAATAAATATTATATGTGTCTCCTAGTTTTCTGGAAAATCAGAATTTTAAAACATTTGACAACTTGAGTAGTGAGTTAGTAATGTTATTTTGATTACGATATCATTTAACTTGTAATCATTGCTCACGTTTTGTCTAAAATGATACACATGATCCATGTAGGGATTTCCATAGATAGATGATTTCAGGATGTGACACATATTTAGTGATCCAAATATCAAGTTGAAAATATAATGTTTATCCACTTGGATGTATTAGTTGATTATTCCATAGATCTCTCCTCCCACATCTCTAATTATTCTCATAATGTGGTGGGTTAAAAGTTATATACAAAGGTATATGGTAGTGTGGAGAGGGAGGGCGAAGTTATAGAATACGCTACAGCAGCTACTAACAGTGATATACGTGACTTACTTTCTTTGGCTCCTATGGTGCAGTATGAAAGCCTACTAAGTACGGACCCGTATAGTTTCATATTTGGTCTATGTGTGGCAATATTTTGGTATGCAATGTGGCTTATCTAATTTGCGGTTTATTATAGATTTTTTACCTTGTTTCCATCTTTGCCGGCACGCAACTCAGTTTGTTTATGTTTTAATACTAGCGATGTTGCGTGTCTATAAATTTTTTTAAGTGTCGTCTTGGTGCAAATATCTTTTCATTGATTAGAACATCATGAAGACATTCAACACATTATTTAATGACGATATATCGGCCCTTGTTGACGATATATCGACCCTTGTTGATAATATATTGGCATGGATCCAGACTCTTGGTATGACAACTCCATGGATGACAATAACAATTAAATTAAAATCTCTAAATACACTTTCTTTTTTTATAAGAATCTTTATATGTATTCTGTTTCTGTGACAACTAAATATTTTGTCTAAACAAGTAAAATCCATGAAATCTAAATATATTTTAGGGGTTAATGGTTATCTCTTACGCTTGTAAATGTCAGTTTCGTGTATCTTATATTTTTTTACTAAAATCTAGTAGCTACTGTTTCTTTTATAAAGCTGCTTTTTATTTAAAATAAACAAACAAACAAACGAAAAAGACGTGTACATACTAGTCACTATGGATACTTTCCTGCCGGAACACGACGTTCTGACGACGTGTGTTCTGTGTGTTCGTGTGTTCTGACGACGTGTGTTCAGTGTGTTCGTGTGTTCTGACGACGTGTGTTCTGTGTGATCGTGTGTTCTGACGACGTGTGCTTACTATGGGCGTTTGTATCAATGTAGAACAAAGAGACTGGGTTCAATTTTATACATACCAAGAGTCTGGATTCGACTTTATTCATACAATGATTTCTAGATAAATAAACAGTAAAGACTGTATTTATGAAATTGACAAATATTTTGCTAGCATGTGTAAATGTTGACTTTACTAAGGCAGTACCGCATGTGATCAAATTTGCATTTGGCAAAATAAATGCTTAACAAATGTATACTTACAAGATTTCTTCCATTTCACATAGTCATATAAAGCTGATAGGAAGGAAAGAGATTGTTTATAGACTTATCAATTGTCGTTTTAGAGACAGATCTTGAATAATTTACATCATCGAGACAGATATTGAATAATTGGCATCACGAGGCACTTTATCAAAATAAACAAAACAAAGATGTAAGTATATATTGACATTATTTTTCTCCACTTTTTGAAAAAATTAGCGCTGCGCAGAAGAGTGTTACGATAGAAATATTAAAAAAAAAAAGCAAGATTGTTGTGTATATCAACCGGTCAGCAAGATTGTTGTGTGTATCGACCAGTCAGCAAGATTGTTGTGTGTATCGACCGGTCAGCAAGATTGTTGTGTGTATCGACCGGTCAGCAAGATTGTTGTGTATATCAACCGGTCGGCAAGGTTGTTGTGTGTATCAACCGGTCAGCAAGGTTGTTGTGTATATCAACCGGTCAGTAAGATTGTTGTGTGTATCGACCGGTCAGCAAGATTGTTGTGTGTATCGACCAGTCAGCAAGATTGTTGTGTGTATCGACCGGTCAGCAAGGTTGTTGTGTGTATCGACCGGTCAGCAAGGTTGCGTTGTGTATCAACCGGTCAAGTATATACTCCCAGTGGGCAAAACTTGTTCAAAGTCCGCAGTAAAGACACTAAAGTAACGACGTACGACGTTGTTCGCAGCATGAAAGTGTACTGAATACGGACCCGTATAACTCCGTACTCGGACTGTGTATTATCATGTATGGTAACGCGCACTCAGAATACGGAGTTTTACGGGTCCGTGTTCTGTAGACTTTCATGCTGTGATTCTAGAGTTTTTACTGCGGACTTTGAACAAGTTTTTGCAAACTGGTTAGGAATCGTCTCAAAACTTCTTTATAAAAACTAAACTGGCAAAATGAAACTGCGTAAAAGAGTGTTATGTTAACGAGCTTCCAATAGATTGGTTTGTTCGGTATGAATACACCAATCCATTGCAGATTCTTGACTCAGTACTCTTCTCCTTACTGCTTTTTGTTTTCCTTTGCTTTCCTTTACCATAAATATACTGATACTAAAGGTTGATTCCTAATGTGTGACGTCAATTTCTACCAATGGAATGTCTTCTTTTAGCTTTTGCAACGGCTAAAATCGCTCTTCTGTCATAATTCTTTTTACAACTTTTGAACGAATGACTTATATGATTTTAGGACTTTTCCTACAATTTATCTAGGATGTTTTTTAAAAAATCTTTTTTTTTGTAACTAGGGATAATTTTCTCCTAGCAACCATATTTTTGACAGGTGGTAAAACAAATTTTCAAATAAACTTTTTTTCTTCTTAATTTTGCCTGAAAAACGTTTTAATATATAGATTATCCCTATTTTGTCTGAGGGGGAGGGGGAAATGCCCTACCCTTGCGGCGATAGTGTAGTGGTATGCACCTTCGGTTTTCACCAGTGCGGTCGGGATTCAAATCCCGCTGCAGAAACTGGAATCGATACTCCACTCCGATGCGCTTTAAATGCAGCGTACTCAGCCCATTAGGAGCCATCGGCTGACCGCATGCTGGTCTGGGGCAAGTTAGAGCAATGCTTTCACGTATCTCTAACGGTGAGTTAACTTAGTTGACAGTCGGATGGGAGGAAGAACCACTGAACTGAGGACATAAAACTTCCGATTACTTACTTTTTATTCATAACTTTTTTTTGGTGTCAAAATCCATATTAAATATGAAATGGTATATTTCACTATCAACTAATATCTTGTTATTAATAATGTCTTCATTCATTTATCATCATTTCCGTTAAATTTGGGCGAAATAACGCATCAAACACGTGAAAATACAACGTAAAAATACAATTTTCTATTGTTTTCAAAGAGTTTTATTGTTCTCAAGACAATAGAAAAACAATAGCCTATTGTCTACCAATTTTTAAACATTTTTTAATTAGGTTTGATGAAAACATTATCTGTACCAATTTTTATTAAGAAATTCAAAGTAGTTGAGAAGTTAAGGGGTACGACTTTTTTGCCTCCCCCCGCCTAGATAAAATATCCTGCCCAAAGTATCCCAGATAAAGAAATTGAAAAGTCGTTTTTATACCGTCTTTGCTGTAGACTTTGAATCGTGTGATGTCAATTTCTACCAATAGAATGTCTTCTTTTGATTTTGGCCTTGAATTTGTTGCCTGGTGGAAATCAATATTTACACACATGTGACGTAATGGAAATTTTCGTCATATTTAGATTAATATCGAAATATTTGAACATAATTTTATTTAATCTTCCTCAATTAATCTTCCTCATAATTCAAACAGATCTTTTTAATGTTTACTTGCTAATCATCTACGAAATACTAACAAAACATTATTGAAAACTCCCAAATTCTTTTGTTGATTGAAACAAAACTCTGAATCGAGGCGCTATAATGTAAGGTAAATGTAACCGATCTGCACATTTTAGAACCCTTTCCACAGAAAGATACAGCCATATTCACACTTCTGGCGCCTAGTACAGAATAATAAAAAAATAAAAAACGCGAACTCTATTTTTCCTGATATTTTCTCAAGAAAACAAAAAATTTATTGCCGACAATATTTACCAAATGAATCTACGTGTTATTTTGAGTAGACCTTCAACACGAAATATAATTTTGACTTCGTTACGGAATTATCAAAAATGTTTAAAAATAAATGATTAACAATAAGATTTTACGCCCAATGTTTTAACGCCCCTCACTGATTAACCTTAAAACTTGAAAATCTGAAAATAGTTACATCATTTACAACTGTTTTTCACAAAATACATGAAAATGTTTAAAGCAAAACTTGTTGCAATGCAATAACTTCCTTTTTGTCCCTTTCATTATTTTGAGATAAGGACTATCAATTACTTCGCAGCAGAATTTTTTTTTCCATTGTTTTTCATAGATAATTTGAGGAAAAGTCACAAAAATTATAACTTATTGCTACAAGGAATATTTTAAATAATCAGAGCGTCTTTAGCAACTTGATTTGATTTTTAAACCGGAGTTTAAATACATTATTAAAAATGTCCGACATTTATAAAACTTCTCGTACCGATTTCCCTTTTCAGTGAATTTAAAGCACGGAAGTAACGTTTAGTAGCTACCAATATTTAATTAAAGTATTAGATGACAGAATCAAAGTAAAATATTTCCTCTTAAAATAATCGTTTTTACAAATATTTTAATTTAAAAATTAAGAACGTCCTTTCACGAATATTTCAGAGTTATCAGCCTACCTGGGGTGGAGTACCAAATGTTTCATATTTTTAAAAGTTTCTTAAAATGTTTCTAATACTTTAAAGTCACATAATCACCCTATTTTGGTCAAAATTCCAAATAAATAACATGAAAGCTTGTAATGTCAGTAACACATTCTTTAAAGACAACTATTAGTGCTTCATCGCTTTTCTACATGAAGTTGTAGCTAGTTTTTAATAAAATACTTGCTTATTTGACCCACTTCTTGTTATTTATAAATGCTTAAATTTTCAGGGTGTGATCAACAATTGCCAATAGTGAACTTGATATAGATTTTATAATTTTTACAAAATTAAGTGATTACGCGACTTTAAGATTATTTATCTATCCCGCAAATTAAAATATGTTTGCTTATAAGAATTTTTATCTTTAAATCTTAAATATCAGCACGTACTCAGAGAATAGTTTTTACGCGAGAATTCTTAAAACCAGATTTTAATTCCTATTTTGAGATAACGTCATAAGATAAAAAATCTTAACCCGAGTTTTTAATTGCCGCTTTTAGATTTATATTCTTTAGAATGTTACCACACCAAATGATTAAAAATCTTGAATTGAGATCAGAATTCCTGTAAAATTGTTGTTTACTGTAATTTCGAATAAAATTCCATTTTTAATGAGAAAAAAAACACAAAAAAATAATTGATATTTAAAGGAACACTCTCCCGCTATGGCCCGTGTTTATTTACATTTGTTTACATTTTTTGAAAAGCAAATCCGATAAATAAGTCACACCGTTTATCTAACATGGTAGCAATATAAAGCAGACCGAACTTTTGACGTAATGGAGGAGAGAGAAATCTTTAGGCCTCCATATTGAGTTGATTTAGTATCCCTTCGTCTTTTCGGTGACGATACTGACTTTGAGAAAAATAACATTTGCTCATCTTTAGGTTTTAGATATGAATAGAATAAAACAACCTGTCTAACAGATATAATGCTACCATAATCGAACATAAGAGTTGGTTTAAACTGTTTCCTATCTGAAAAATTATGCAACACGCGATTTTTTTCGTAATCAATTTCTATGTTACATAAAAAACATTTGAAATTTTTATTGTATAATAGCAATAAAATGCGTGCTATGGTCAGTACTGTTTAGAACATTTTATTTCTCCGACAATTTTTACAAAATGGCGGTCGTTGTGGTCGTTGTGGTCGTTGTGCTGATCGCATTGGAAGTTTTTTTGTAACTGCGTGCTATAAATATGAAGAAAACTTTATTTAAAATGTCGAAATATATGAAGTTGGTGTTGGTGAATACCTGGGTAATGTTTTTAAAGAACTATATTTTTGTTGTCACAAAAAATCGAGAAGAAACATAGGAGATACTGGCTTCTGGCTGAGGTTTTTCTTGTCTTTTTCAGTTATTTCTCCTGCAGAAAGTTGTAATGTGACTTTATTTACATTGCAAAAGTATATTAGATATTTTGCAACAAAAATTGGAATCAGGTGTGACTGTTTATGTGGATTTGAAAGCATTTCGAAGTGTGAAAATTTCCCTCGTTCTATGACAACAAACTGAATAAAATGTGTGACATTTAAATCGACTACCAGGATAGTACTCCTTAACCAATATCGCTTTTTGGACGGTGCTAGGCTGATGAGCTTGTTTGACGACATAGATTTGCGGCGATAGCGACGACGATTTAAATTATTCATAGTTGCCCATGCGTATGAAAATAACTTGATGTTTTCGAACGATAGTATCCATGATCCTTTATGGAACATGGATACCGACTTAAAATTATAATCTAAAAGCACGATTTAGACGTATTTAGAGTTCGAGCATGCGTATCAAAATAACTTGAAATTATTTAGAACGAGAATATCCACGTGTCTTTGTGAAACATTAACATCGGCACAATATTTTAAACGGAAGTGCCATAAATATTCCATGAATTGTTTGCGCATGCGCTAAAAACTTGCCCTCATCCTTCCTCCTCCTCTCTCCGCACTCCTGGTTTTCCGATATACCTTACTACTTCGTATAGTTGAGTTTATTAATAAGATAAAAGATTAAGAATGTCATTAAATCAAGTTTGTTTTGTTTCTTATTGTTTAACAAAAGTTATGAATTAGCTAATTCACAGACCCAGTGGGAAAAAACTTGTTCAAAGTCCAGTAAAAAACGCTAGAACTACGGAAGGCGGATTTTGAACAAGTTTTTGCCACCTGGAAAGAGGTAAGCATATATTAATTAGCTCTAACATACTCTGTAAAAGTAATTTACTCTATGGAGGTATATGTAGACTTATCAAACTCGAGATACGGAAAACTCACGATTCGTTCTGGATCCGCACCTGAACAAACTGCCATACATTTGACATAGCTGCGGATGCATAGATTTAGACTTGTGTTTCAAGTGACTTTGTTGTTTCTAGAAGTGTAGTACCCAGGCTCTTGGTACAAATGCGAATTTTTGTGCAGTTCGTCTTGCTAATCAAAATTAAAGGCTTTTT
>JAULBZ010005163.1:0-13747 GCA_032360805.1 Neoturris breviconis | reverse complement strand
AAGTATTGGATACCTAACGTTTTAATCTGACCCATATTTTTCTTTTTGAAATTTGGCTAATGTTTTTCATTTAACATTTTTTTTAGGGTCGCCGGGGTCAAGGTTTCGGGTCCTAGGTCTTCTTTTTAGGAATCGAGTCCCGGGTCCCACCTTAAGGGTCCCGGGTCCCGGGTCCCACTTTGAGGGTCCTGGGTCCCGGGTCCCACCTTAAGGGTCCTGGGTCCCGGGTCCCGGGTCCCACTTCAAGGGTCCCGGGTCCCGGGTCCCACCTACGTAGAGTCCCGGGTCCCGGGTCCCACTTTTCCGGTATGCCAGAATTGTTGCATGATCATTCCCTCTTCCCTGAATTCACTGATTTTTAGCCCACTAAACAAAGTTTGGAATGGCTATTGCTATCACTTTGCTGTAGTGGCGGCTGCTGTGTTGTCCCGCTTTTCTTAATAGACAGACCATGTTCTTGAAGCGCTAGCATTTTGAAATTTGGTTCCAGCATTCGTAGCGATATTCTAGAAGGGCTTGCTAAAATTTTACGATTTTGTCCGCTCGGTTCCGAGTTTTGGGCAAAAAGGGTTCAAATTGAGTTTTCAGGTCAATGGACCGAAATGCCGTGGTACCGTCCTGAAATTTGGTTATGGTATTCTAGGCAAAATTACGAGACAGCTGGAGAAGTTTTTTCAATTTCGTCAACTCGGAACCGAGTATCGGCGAAAAAGGGATTTTTTCAAACCTGGAATTTGAATTCTATGAGGTTTTGACCACATTCACTTAAATAACATGCTGAAATGATTAGGGAGAAGTGGAGAGACTTAGACATTTTAATTTTATATGAGACTTTAACCATGAACCTTTCTTTAACCATGAACCTTTTTTGGCAGACATTTTGTATGTTGGGGAAGCTTCTTCCTCAATTTTTTGAGATAATAAGTGATAATTTTTTATGAAAATAATTTTTACATTTTTTAAAATTTCAAACTATTAATTTTATATCCACTTCGTTTATTAGTAATAAATAATTAGTAATCAGTAATAATAATGACAATACACAATTCAACATAGGAAGATATTTTTAATAGAATAGTCTTATAAAAATATAATGACTCCCAAATCTAATTAGTAATAAGAAGATTTTATAATGAAAGAATATTATAAAAAGATAAATAATAAAGAAAATATATTCTTATGTTACATTGTTCTATTCTCTAGTGCTTTATAACATCATCTAGTGTGTGTGTGTATCCTGGATATGAAATTTCACTATTCTCCTTCACAGTGACTTGACATAATTTTACCTTGATAAAGTTGCTCCAACTGTTTATGGATTGCTTGGATTTTCAAGTATATTTGGCCCTCTTCCAATGCATATTTTTTAAAACCTGTAAAGTATGTAAACAAAAATTTGGATGTTTGGTTCTGTTTCAGCCTCAAAAAAGCCCAGTCCTCCGTTGAAATATTTATTTGGAACAAACATTTGTGGATGAACAAACTTAATGCTTTAATATTAGACATCATTTTTATGGTGCAAACTTTCTATTTTAAAGTGATATAATGAGTTCTAAATGTACATGAAGCATTCATACATTAGTTGAAATTTGGGAAAATATGGTTAAAATAATTGCCGCTCATCGCTGTGGAGGATAAATTTTGCGGAATATTTCCAGCCAATTTGGCTGAAAATATTCTGAAAAACCTCTCCTCCACAGTGATGACTAGCAGTTATTTTAGCCATTCACTATGTTGTTATGAAGAAGGATATAAACTTTTTGGTGATAAGTTCGTCTTGGTTAACTTGAAATTTACGTTGAATGAAATAAGAATTGTTGAAAAGTGTTTTGTAGCCTGAAGTTATGCTCAAAGATCACTCTTCCACAGTGAATATTGTGCACATTTTTTACGCACTGCTCACGAGTTCTTTCTTGTATTGTCTCATTTATCTTCTTTATAGTGTGCGTTTATGTTAAGCATCGATGCTATATCGAGTATGGTTCAATTTTATAAAAGTTTAAAAGCAAGTGATCTGGTATGTACTGTTTTCTGTACTATTGAAATAAGAATGCATTTAGTTTCCCAACTATTTAATGCTAATGTTTTTTGCCACGAAAATAAATTATGATATATTTGTATTTGTTGTTCATTCTCTGTTAAGAAACCAATTTGCAAATTTGCTGACTTTAAAAAACTAAAAGTGCTTCATTTTTAATGAATATTTTGTATGTGACTTAAAAGAAATAATAATATTGGCATGTACCATGTGCATTCTTGCAAAATTCATGTATTGAAAGGAGATACGCCATATCAACTTTTTTTTTACAGAGTACGTAAATCTTGTTAAAAATAAACCAATCAAAGCACTGGATTTGTTTCAAACTTCATTTATTTCAAATAATATGCACCAAAGTTTTAGCAGTAATATTAAAATGCGCACCATACTACACGTATGGAAATCTAAATTGGTAACGAAACCCTAATTGTACCCTGATGCCATGGTGTTTTTATTGTAGCCTAATGTCATATTTTTATTGTAGTCCGATCTCCTATTTTTAATGTAGCCTGATGTCGTGTTTTTATTGTAACCTGTTGCCTTATCTTTATTGTACCTTTCTGATGTCATATGTTTATTGTAGCCTGATGTCATATTTGTATTATAGCCTGATGTACCTTGTGATGAAGAGGAAGACTTGGATATCGATGATGAGGAAATATTATCTATATTCCCAGAAGATAAATTTTATCCAAGCGCTTTAGAAAAAATGATAGGCTCTATTGCATTGTTACTTGAAGCAGCACGAGATGGAGCGTAAGTAATGTATTTTATTATAATCTAAACTATTATCACATGTGTCATACCTTATAGCTTCCTTATTACTATTTTTAAAATTTGCGTTAATCAAATCTTAATAGTGTATCATTAATTTTAAAGACTTAATATTTTAAAACTTAATATGATGTTTAATACACATAAGCTACTAGCTTATCATCTAGAACTTTGCCTCAACAGTCCAATAATGACTCTAGTTTATCGGACATTTGAATGTAGTTTGTTGCATTATTATGGCATATTATTTGCATGCAATAATTAGAGTTTTGTGAACTTAGTGTTTCCTATTATAGTGTTTCCTATAATAATGGTAATATTTATACTTTATTTTATATTCTATCAAAATTGATGTATATATTTTATTTTTTAGCGAACTTCATTTATCTGATCAGGATTTGCAATGTTTTGCTTCAAGTAAGGTAAGAAACTATTTCAAATAGTCCTGATCATCCTTTGGTCTTCTCTCAAATAACAGGGATCAGATTACTCAGTAAACGACATTGTTCTAACGTCTTTACTGCTGACTTTGAACAAGTCAAAGATCCCTTCTCAGTGGTGATTATTTACTCTTTTCTCAATCTCACTCTACATACATAAGAAACCAAGCAGTTATACTTTTTCAACAATATTGCTGCAAACCATTCTCTCTTGGGCAACTAGTAACATTTTGCGATTATAATTAATCCTATTATAAATACAAAATATACAAAACTGTAAAAAGTTAAGTTTGATTTGTCTAGATGAACGTGTCATTTTTTGTATACAGCATTATCTTCGCCGTCCACTATAATTTCATAATCCTGCTATGCGCCATATTTTTTTCAGGATTTTCCGTTTATTTATCAAATCACTCTTGACGCTATTAATCTTCGACAAACTGCAAATATTATATTTCATTTGTCTCGTTATAATGAAGAAATGGCAGAAGTTATTGTTATGTTACTATTGACTGCTGCACAAAGATTACCAATGGAGCAATCTCAACCATTTTTTAAACTGTTGTCATTGCTAACTGATGTTGGGGAAAATGGGTTACCAGGGTTGCCGTCATTCATTGGAATGATTTTGCCCCATATATGGCAGGTAAGCAAGTTACTGTATTTCCTCTATAATAAGACCTACCTCAATTACAAATCCCCCCCCCCCCCCCCTCAATGCCTGCCTTAGAATCTGCTAAGAAGACTCCTCCAGCTGTAAATTAATAAATTAGAGCACAATAGTAGTCCTCAAGTAACTTAAGGTCTCCAATCTGTTATATTTCAACTTCAACAATTTTTTCACAACTTTTTTACTTATTTGACTTGCTTGTACTGACAGATTATGTAAAAAGTACTATTTCATTAGATGGATCATTGTTGTTACCATGAAGTAACATATGCTATTTCATTGGATGGATCATTGTTGTTACCATGAAGTAACACATGCTATTTCATTGGATGAATCATTGTTGTTACTATGAATAAGCAGCTGAGTCAAATGTTCTTGTTATCTCATAGGCAGCTGAATATAATCCTGCATTAACTTTGGATTGGTTATCAACACAAGTTCCACGAAATAAACAGGTAATCACAGTCATCTTGTGAGTGCAGTTGAGACATTGGTTTCTGGTATGTTTAAATTGTGTCTATAGAACGTGGTAGCAGTAAGAGTTGTTACTTTTCATGAAGTCATTATCTAAGCTGACTCTTTAATGTTCACCTTGTAATTAATTTTAGGCTCACCAATTTGTTCTTGAGAACTTGAATACATGGGTCGAAAAATATCTTATTATTGATAACAGTCCAAGAATCCGAGGAGGTTTGTTATTATCATGTACTTAATTGGTTGTTATGAAGAAAAATTGATGACTCTTCTTTCTTGCTATTTCTGTTGTTTACCTTTTTTGTTCATTCATTACTTTTTTGTTTTGTCTATGAGGCAGAGTAGATAAGAATATGAGTAGATCTATTTTTATTTTGAAAACTGTATAAGACATCACAACACCAATATGCTCAGGTTAGCATTTCACATCTTTGTTTTAGGTGCTGCTTACTTACTTGTTTCTCTGGTACCAAACCATCATTTTCCACAAGCATTCAGGTATTGAAACAGTACCTAATCTATGCAGTGTTTCTTCATAGCAGAAGCATTCATTCAAAATTTACCCATCTTAACGTTATTATTGAATGATCACTACTTTTGTACTTTTTCCTGGCAAAGGTGCCATGGTTGACTCTACCTTTCACGCATTCGTGATCGGTAAAGTAAGTGCCAACATGCTTGGGTTATAGATCAAATTGACCTTATGGTAGAAGCTAACGAAGACGAGTCTTTGGGTCATAAACAAAAATAACTTTTGGAATACTGAAAGTTGGAACAGAGAATGTTCTTTTATTGCAACACTTTAGAAGAGAATTCTATGGTCCCGAGAATGTAATGATGCGTATTTTAAATTATGTCTATTTATGACATTTCTTTTCATTTCAGAGGCCGTTTGTTTTCACTTCCACAAAAAGAAATGAGGGTGAGTATTATTTGAAAAGTGACAAATTGTTTGACTTGTTGTGATCTTCTCAATAAAAGCTTTGTTTTCCAGGCTACTTTTAAAATATTGTTCAACATTATGTTTTTAGATGACTGATGAAGCAAAGACTGTTTTACATGAGATTTATACGTTTTTATTGCGATTACTACCTCATCTGAAAAAATATTGTGGTAACTTAATTATGTTTTTATAAAGCAGTGTTAACATTATTAAACATACCTCATTCGTACTAATTTTTATGCATATCAATTTTCGTGCAGCGAGAAAAAGTATTTTTACGCATATTAATTAATGCATTCATAATTATGAATATATTTATGTGCTTTAACATTTGCGCATGTCCACCTATGGAAAATAATTACACTCGTTTAGAGTGGTAAAACATTCATTTAGGGTGACAAATGCAAAGCCTGGGGTATATTATTTTTAAAATTACATTTCCGTGTATATTAATTTCTGTACAAATCGTAATTTCTGTACTCAGTTTTGTGCAATAAGTAATCTTATTCTTTTATTACCTATTCGAAATAAGAGTAAATAATCACTGTGAAGCAGGGTTTTAGCCTGAAGTTATGCTTAAAAATCACTCTTCCACATTGATAATTTACTCTCATTTTGGCCACCCTATCAAGTTTTGTGAATGCGCAAATTAAAATAATGCGAAAAGTTACTTTAACAATTTTGACTTTTCTCTTTTCTAAATTATAATCGTAGTTTATCTTCTTTATTTAAATAGACAAAACACATTCTGGTACGACACGGCTTGTAAATTATTTCACTGTTTTGAATTACTGTTGTATATCTGATGAAGAAAAAGCAATGGTAAGTAAAATAAGAGGTTACAATCTTACAATTGGTTTCTTCTAAACCAATCTTTGCTATTGCTATTCGCTGAAACCTCTAATAAGCGCCTCTCTAAAATCTGAATTGGGAAAGCTCTGTAAAATCCTTTCTATATATGTCTTGTATCTAATGTTTTAAGCAAATCTCTTCTTTTCACCAGCTCATGCTTTGTGTAAACCTGGTAGTTTTGTTTTGTTAATAAATATCCTCCACTTTTAAGCTCCACCTTCTATTAAATATTGTATATTTAATTACTGCCCAAGACGCCTATTTGAAAATTTACTGTACCTCTGTGAGAGTAAGTATCTGTTTGTTCAGATGACTGCTATTTTCATAAGCTTTTCTTCTGTACAAGCTTTATTATTCATCTTTATTGTTGTCTACTACAGTATCATAAAATAAGAAAACAACCACGAAGAAGGGTGTTAACGAACTTGCGATAATATTTCATAAAAATAGTGTTCAATTTAAGAACAAAATAATTACTGTGGAGGAGGGATTCAAGTATTACTTCAAGCTTACTATCCCAAAGCTATGCTCATAAATCACTCTTACACAGTGATTGTTTGCTCTTATTTTGAACACTGTAGTACTAATCAATGCTATATTTTTAGTTCGCGCCATTCAGTGAAGATATATGGAAACTATATCATCCAATCATGTCTGAACCAGACATAGCAGTACATTTCAATAAACAGGTATGCTTCTTACGCTTAGCCTACGTAAAATATCCTATCGAGTATTACTAATTGAGAAAATGAAAGCATCTACTTAAGGCATGTTCATGTGTTGCTGTCGGTTTAGTAATGTGTCAGCCCATTGTTTAAATTTCTGCCAGTCGTTCATAATGATAGGTCTAAATATGAAATATACAAAATATTAAAATACAAAATATAAACCACTGTATTTAAAATCCAACTTATTTACATGCATACTTTTATTCCTGGTTTTTATTATTTCGTAGGAGAACAAACTTGATTAGCTTTCAGCATTTTCTTCTATCATCATTTCTAGGCTTTATTAACATTTTGGTATCATGTGTGTGACGGTTTTGATGATAATATCAAATACATAACAGAAACTGAAGATATTGTAACAAATATTGCATACAACTATATATTGTAAGTCCATACTTCTATCGTGAATTACTTTTGATGGTACTAAATGTTACCTTAACGTTTTATGAATTAGATGGAAGCTGCAGAATAAACCTTGAAACTCTATCAACCTGCTAAAATAACCCAAAGAGGATTAACCACGGTTCTTTGTTTGTTTGTTTTGCAGCTTTTGTTTACTCTGCACTACATTGCAGCACATATCACTACATTGCTATGGCTTCTGAGAAAATTGTGGTCAAACAAATCATTATGATATTTTAACGTTATTTTATCAATGTTATGTCTTTCACAGTGTCACATACCACAAACAGCGCAGTTTTAAGGATTAATCTCACACTTCAGTAACCAATGAATATACAGTAAGAATTATACGCTCAATAAGTTAAATCGTTTTCTTGTAGTTATTTTTGCTGTTGGTATTTCACATGACTATCACATACAGTCCCATAACCCCATATATGGCAATATACAAACCATGGGACCGTATTCGACAGTCTATAATGATACTGTCTTGCATTTCAGGTCAAATGACGACCAAGAAGTCATCTCATATAACAATGCAACATTACCAGTGTACTATGGTTTATTAAGACTAGCATGTTGTCATTCTTCAACATTCTCAAAAACTTTATCCGTTCATGCAAATATGACATGGGCTTTTGAACATTTGATGGCAAGGGCTAGTCATTATCCACAAGTATGTATCCTCACATTGTTGTGTCTTGTTACATATCATTTGATTTTCATATAATATATGAGGCAAGCTCCATACTTCATAGAATTACACATACTTAATGCAAGGGCAAATTATTGACCCTCCTAATGATTAATTAGGAACATTCAATCAATTGCAGATTCAATGAATTAACAAAATGTCGTCTGACGTGCCCTCTGTGTATATTCTCAGTTGGATAAACTTCTATGAGGAGTCCATCGTATCAGTAGGACTTGCTTGTTATTGTTACTATTATTTGGTCTGTTTTGTATTACCAAATAAATGTTAACTTTTTGTTGTTCAGGCTGTAGAAGAATTGCTTCAATTAATCAAACTGTTTGCTGGTGCAGCTTATAGGAGTAATGAAGATTTAGAATTTGCATTGAAATTTCGTAGAAAAGCAATTGAGCTGTTTTGTAGTTGCATGGATGGACAGCATTCGTGGACAACTTTAATCAAGTACATATACTACATATTTCTTTGTAATAGTGCTCATATATTTTGTGCGATAATGTTGTTTTAGTTTCCAATTCCGTGATGTCTGTACCATTATATATATTTGTTACATGCTACTGATTTTGTAAGTATATAATCGCTTGGAGGAAACTCCCTAGATTCTCTATTACATGATTTTCTTTAGTATTTTAAAGATCTTGATTGAATCAGAAGATGATTGTGTTCACGTTGCTTGTAATAATGGATTAAATCCACTTGGAGAGGTAAAGCTTTTTCATCCTGCTTGAAGTGTCCATATTGTTTATGGGAAACTTTCTTTAATTTTTGTGTTGATTAGAAAATTCCAGTCGTTAAAATTCTAAATCATTACACGTTTTTCTTTTTACAAGGAACCGAGGCGTTAGTAATAATGTTGCTTACAAAATTGATGACTGTTAGTACTGATGTTGCTTAAATTATGGCTAAGTATAGAAACACATGTTAATATCGGAAACGATAGGCCGGATAATCTATAACATACTGTGAGTTTGTATGACATGGAACATGAGGGTACAATTATTGCCAAGAATTATGAAATGTAGAGATAAAGTTTGTTTGATTTAATTTTTATCACAATGATACATTATACCAATATGTTACATTGAACAATTGAGCATATGTGGTGTTGCTAGGATATTTGTGTTGCTAGGATATTTGTGTTGCTAGGATATTTAAGCTCTTAGTAGTACTGTTGCTTACATTTGGAAGAAAAAAAAGGCGTATAGGTATTAGAAAAAAAAGGTGTATAGGTATTGACTATTAATATTCGCAATAGAATCTGCTTCCAAAAATAAGAAAGGAAGCATTTCAAAAAAAGAAAGGAAGTATTTCAGAGATTAAATTATTTTTCTATTGTCTAGTGAGTGTATAACAGATGTTTGAAACTGCTTTTTATTACAAGTTATAATTTATATGTTTTAGCTTTTAAAAAATGGGGTCCCGCCTGTCAGCTTTTTTACAGATCGTATCTTTGATTTTAACAAGAACCTGTCAGAATAATTTCAATAGGCTGCTTGATAGGTTCTCATTATTTTATTTCAGGCTTTCTCAACACTTCATATTATGTATCATGAAGCTACAGCATGTAACGTTACAAATGATATCTTACAAGTTGCTAATCTTTTGCATACCATACTCGATTGCTGTCATAATATCACAAATAAAATACGTAAGTGCAGTTGATTGGTTTTCTTGGTATGAAAAGACAATCACTTGCAAGATCGAAGATTCTTGTACTCTTACCCCTCAGAAACTAGAAACCGTACTTTTTCTCAACAGATAGTGTTTGCTTCTTTAAACTCCAGTTTTAATTGAATTGATTATATGTGAGTCTGAAAACATCTGTCTGACATCACATGTGGAGGAGTTTTTTTGGTTTGAAGCTAAAAACGATGCTCAAATAACAGTCATGCATGTAATTAGACAGCTAAGAACATCATGATTAACCATAGTATCTGCGAAGAAGAGTATTATGCCACAAGCAACATTGATGGCTCTTCTCCACAGATACTTGTGCATCAACAGTCTTATTGGGTTATTTTCTTCATTACAGCGGAAGTATACAAAGCGCTAAATGGATGGATGGAGAGAACGGATATTATGCTCAAAGCATTATCACTCTTAAATTCATTTGTATCTAAAGATATTCATAAAGCATGTCTTGGTAATTATTTTTCTGGCAGAATAATATATATATGCGGATGAGTAGGAGCGTATTATTAATTCCCTTCACTAACACCCTCCTGCTTAGAGCTTATGTATTGTTATTTGGATCATTCATGTTTGATTTCTTTACAAGCGGAAAAAATGTGTGTGTGCATTTTTTACTTTTCGTATGACGGAGATACATAAAATTACTAAATGGGTACTAGAATTTTAACTAAAACTTTTAAAGCCTTTCAGTGCATCGTAATGAAATAGTGTTTTGTTTAGAACTGCTTACCATCTTGTTGCAAGCCTATCCTGAAGAATGTATTGAAACGTTAATTCCAGTTATTCTCCAGTCACACATGTCTATACGAATGACTCAAAATCCAGGTAAGAATGTATAAATTCTTTGAATGCAATAAAGATGCAAACATGAGCATGAGATGTAGGAATGAAAATTAATATGGAGCTTAAGTTATGTAGTTTAGAAAGTATAATTTTAATTTAATTTGAAAATGTTGTTTACTTCGAAGTTTGTTTTTGAACGTGTTCTTTTATTCCAGCTCCTGTTGGTCCATATTTTCCCAAACAGCAGGGTTCACAAAATAAACCAGGTAACAGAAAGTCATCACGAAGTAATGGTCCAGAACTGAACATGACATTGCATCCATTACTTATCGACTCATCAAGGGTAAGGTCACAAATAATTTAATTTGTAGCTGCAATATTAGGCTGGTATAACTGGAATAGCATTTACTCAACATTTAAAATCTCAACATGATTTGGTAGAGGAATCTATCATTGTGAAACCATCTATCTACGGTGTAATGGACCGCAATCTTTCAATACCGTACCTTTGATTTTTCTGTTGGTGTTTCCATTTATTGGAAAAAATACTTTAATAGAGAAGAAACCATAATGTGTACTTACCCCGTGTCTGCTTTTGAAAGTTTACTAATTTCGATTAAAGGCCCTGGGTGTTGATATGCGCATGGCTTTAACCCTATTATTACTGGATCTTGGGCTGTTTAAAACCCCCTCAATAACTTTTGAACCATTCTGTATTGTTGAAATGTTATAATATCCAGAATGTTAGGTAAACACATAATAAATAGTATGGCACAATTGTTTTTTTGATGACGTCATTAATACATCATCAAGGCAAAGCAGGTGGTTCAAAAGAAATTTTTTAGGGGAAAATATTTTTGTCACCAAATTTGTCAGAACATTTTTCAAGCAAAAATAAGAGTTTTTCTTTCTTTTTATTTTACCACCTGTCAAAAAGTTGGTCGCTAAGGGAAAATTAACCCTAGATAAATTGTAAGGAAAGTCCTAAAATTTCTAGTCAAGCCATTCATTAGTGGAGTATACCCAGTAGAAATAGGATTAATATGGTATTGTTTGTTAGATACGGTACTAAGTACTAAGTTCATTACAAGGTTATATTTTACAACAAGTTATTAAGAAATATGCTAGTGTTTGAAATGTGAACGAATAAATAAAAAGAAAGATTTTTTAGTGATTATTTGATTTCGAACGATGTATAATATGATCCTGTTTATTTCTTAGATTCATGATAAAAGTTATGAAGGTCAGTTAGCTGATTATTATGAAGGCTATCATGTATTTGTTGATAAATTGTGCAGATATGGTTTAAACCTTGATCAAATACCTGACATGATTATTGAAATCAGTAAGTCATTGCCTTGCTATTGGTTTTTGCTAAGACCATCTCAAAATTTCGCTCCAAAACCAACTCAACGAAAATGAATCTTTACGGAAGTTTGTTAGGTCAACGAACTTGTAATGGATTGGTTTATTCGGTACAAAGCAACCAATCCATTGCAAGATCGCTGACGAAGTACTCTCCTCTGTAGATTTTATTTTGGATATGCTTCCTAACTCAGTACTGACTATTCAGAAATGAAGGCTTTACGTCTAGCAAGAACAATCACTCCATTATCTCCAACGTCTAATACTATGTAGTATATAATTCATCCATAGTCCATCTAAATACTTAATGGAAGTCAATGAAAAGCAATAATGACTTGTTACTGTACTCACATTTGTTAATTTTTTTAACAGGTTGTATATTATTATACTGATATATTATACATAATTCTATGTTGCATAATGTGTGTGTGTATGCAAATTTCCTTGGTTTTACTTTAATTTGGTTTGGTGGGCTACTTTGAATACCGTACCTTTGATTGTTAATTTCTTCAACAGGTTGTATGTTAGCTGTCGAAGTTCTTCCATTAAAATTTCATTTGTTTCCAAAACTGTGGAAAGAAGTATGGAGCAAATCTTGTGAGGTATGGTGTCCTATGAATAACAGTTATTGAAATAAGAACAACTAATCACAGGGAAGATTTTTTTCGATCACTGTATAAAATGCTTATTTTTCTGTCAAGTTCGAAACAAGCCCAAAAGATATCACCTATGGAGGAATGTTTTTTTACTCCTCAACAGATGCTTTTATGACTTGGAAGCAAGTAGTTGCTGTGAATAAATTGAAATTCTCCTTCACAGTGGCTGTAGGTTTTAGATGTGGTTCTTATAGTGGTTTGTAAGCTAAATCTAAAAACCGGGAAATATGGTTACAAAACTAAAGTTACATAATGAGAGCTTACTCAGAATTCATCCTAACAATTATAAGTGCCATATTTGTGAACGACCTTGTCATGCAAGTAAGGATGGTTTATCCCCTTACATTACAATCGAATTTGAAACATAACTGCCAGTGTACTCATCTAGCCATGTCTGCAACATTTGAATGAATCATTCAACGAATACTCAGCAAATGAATCTAACGAGGCAAGATGTCAGAGTACTCAGTTTCTGACGCTTGTTTACAACTAACTTTTAATGTAAAATTAAAGAAGCAATTAGAAAACAAGGAACCAATTAAATTATTTTAAAAACGAGGAACAGAAGCACCGTAATGAAAGCAGGTTAAGTTGAATAGAACCTTAATTTTCTATATTTTTGTCTAAATGAAGAGGTTAAACTATGTAGAATTTATACTCATAGTGCGAAAAAAGGGACTAAATTCAAAATGTGTGTACGTGTGCGTTTTTCCTTCTCAAAAGAATGTACTAATCTCCGTGAACCTTACTGTGCCGAATACATCATTTATAGTTATTAAGAGATTTGAGCAGGACTTAAAATGGAAATCAGCAGCTTAAAATTGATCCGAAATTCGGATAATGATGCTTGGAAATTTTAATCTTAAACACATTCGCACATGTGAGGAAGAGTATTAAGTCACTGATTGGTTTCTTCACCGTATATGTTATTTGTGTTTCATCATATTTATTATCTTAAACTTTTAGAATCCAAAGTATCGACATTGCATACAAAGATTATACCTTTGTGAATCTTTTATCGAGGTATGTTCATTTTTGATGCTTGTTATTTTGCCACCGTCCATACACTAGAACTTCTTTACACAAAAACGAGCTGCACTCCATGTTTTACTGTATCCTTTGCTTGATTAGTATGGATTCTTAGTTGGATTATCTGTATTGATCTCTGCAAAAATATAAACGGAATGTTAGCCAATCAGCTTGCCTGATAATTTCATAAGC
>JAULBZ010005162.1:0-13748 GCA_032360805.1 Neoturris breviconis | reverse complement strand
GATAAACAAATGTATGAACCTGCTATGTCTAATGTATTGGTAAGTGTATCCATGATGTTTAAATTATTCATTTGATTTATTCAGCATCGTATATTTCAGACTGCTTTTGAGGGGGTGCTTATTTGAGGTGGGATGGTAGGAGGGTATTTATTTAAAATGGTAGAAATTTAGCGCTCGTATTTAAACTTATGAAATAATCCCTCTAAAGAAAATCTAGTATTCTTCGATCAAAGTAAAGTCAACAAACCCTGCTGGCTCAAACGTCGGAACAAAGTCAAAACAACGTTGAAATGATGTTACAACATCAATTAAATGAAATGAATGTTAACACATCAAGCGTAATATTTTTTTGCTTTAAGGAACGTCTCGATATTTATAGGTTACAAAAGCTTATTTGAGGACAAAGATGGTTACACTTAAGGAAATTTAACAAAATATGAAACTACACAGAACGGTATTATTTCAATAAACTAGCAATTGATTGGTTACTTCAGTACGAAGAAACCAGTCCACTGTAAGGTCGTTGACTTAGCGCTCTTCTCTGTAAATTTTAGTTTTGAGACCCTTTAGTTTGGTTTCAATTTGGCAGTAAATCCTCTGTATATAAGCCTGAAGGATTGGTAGGAATTGACATCACCACGCCAATGGATAGTCTTCTTCCGGCTTACACACGGAAACTTCTGTCTAATGGAAATCAACCTTTACTTTGCAAGTTGATTGGTACCTTACTTCAGGGAGCTTACTTACTTTAACTTTTTTATAAGTTCGTAATGTTTTCATTGCTACAAAATTTTGTTTTAGTTTATCACTTGCCCGAGTGTAAGCTCAGATGGTGGACCTGTATTGTCTCTTTCATGCACCAAAAAACCAGGCCATTTACTTGTGTCATGGATGGCTGGTTTCCATCCAGATAAAACAGCTGGAAATTTCAAGTTATATGTAAATGATAAAGTCTTTGCTGAGAAGGTATGGTTTACACTTTACTATGTTTAAAGTTATTCTTTATGTATAAGGTATAAGGTATAAGTTATTGATTGCACTTGATTATCTTCAATTAACCCAATAGTTCTATCTGGCTGTCAACCATTCTAAGTTTTTACATTTAATTTTTTATTATTTATCATCTTATTTGTTCCTCCTGAGAGTTGAGATCACACAGCCAAATTGGAACTTGGATACTAAATTGTTAAAAAAAACGAAAAAGAAAAAAAAAAGGCTTCTCAGGAAACAAAATCCTTTAATATTACATAATGTATATTATTATACGAAATATGTCTATGATGATGATGATGATGATGATGATGATGATGATGATGATGATGATGATGATGATGACCTCTTACTTTATTTCTCTCGTTGTTGGAATGTAGGAATTTTGAGAAAAGTGTGCTTTATAGAAGGAAGAAATAAACTTAAACAAAATGCGCTGAAATATTACGACACTAATGACGTCAGATTATAAAGGGGAGATATGATGCGCTTAAATACGTGGACATAATGACGTCAGATTGAATGAATAAACAGTTAGGTACCTGCATCTATATTTGGTACAGCAGTTTCCTGTGATTGTTCCACTTCGACTGTTTGTAAGGATAAACGATTCTTCAATTCACTATGTAAATCAACACCTTTTGGAGCAGATGAGTTGTAATTGGCTGAAGTAAAAATATAAACAAATAACATCATTAGAAGACAATTTTGCACTGAATTTATTTTACCTGCTAAAGTCCGTTTTCCATTAGCAGAAAATTCCGCGCGGAATTCTAAAGAAGACATTCCATTGGTAGAAATCATCGTGTGATGTCAATTTCTACCAATGGAATGTCTTCTTTTAGATTCCGCGTGGAATTTTCCGCTAATGGAAAACGGGCTTAAAAGATATCTTAATGCTGAATGCGAATGGTTCCGTGCGAAGCAAAAATAATGACATTGCAATGGTAGAAATTGACGTCAGATGACATGTTTAATGAAAATCAACATGACATTTCTACAGTTAATAAAATATATTCGGGAAATCTTCTAAGCGCCCACCTACGCTAAAACGCTCCCACTAGTAACATCCTACCCCCTATAATATTATGAATCCCATGGTACTTACAAGTATGTCCTTCGTTGATCGATTGAACTAAACGATAAAAATATACATCGTAAATTAGAATAGGGACTCATAAAACATTTAATCTGTGTGTGTTATTGGGGCGTTATTGGGGCGTGTATTCGAGACTGCATGGAAATAACAAAATGCCACAGTGCAATACTGCAAGAAGCCATTACCAAGAGAATAGCACTTAGTCAATGGTCTTGCAGTTGATTGGTTTCTTCGTACTGAGTGAACCAATCAAATGCAAGCTCGTTGGCATAACACTGTCTTTTCGGCCCTTATTCACAATTGGTGGAAATAAAATTATAACAAGTTACGATTGGTTGACATAAAATTATAAAAAGTTACGACTGGTGGAAATAGAATCATAACAACTTACGATTGGCTTCTTTAGAAAGAATAATTGTTTGCGGTTTGGGTAAAACAGGTGGTAACATGGGTGGCGGTGGTGGTGGTGGAGGAGCGGGTGCTGCTGCATAGTTAAACACGGGTGGTGGCGCGGCTGCAGTTTTAGGTGGAGATACACCTCTATGTTGTTGCTGTTGAATGATTCGTGCTTGGCCAATGTTTGGTTGTTGTTGTTGCATAGCTTGGACGCCATTATATCCATTGGACGTTTGGGCTGATACTTGTTTCTTTTTAACCACAGCATAATCGTTGTTAGTTTGCTACAAAAACAATGCGGAGTACTGAGCCAACGATCTTGTAATGGATTGGTTTGTTCGTTCCGAAGAAACCAATCTATTGCCAGCTTGTTGACAAGACACCATTCTATGCAGGACTTGAAATAACAGCCGGATATCACTGTGGAGGAGATTTTTCAGAATATTTTCAGCCAATTTGGCTGAAAAAATCTTTCCTCCACAGTGATCACTCTTTGTGAATTAACTTGTTGAATTTAAAATATTCGCTGCAAAGAAACAATACAGAGCAGAGCACCGAGTCAACATTCTTTCAATTGATTGAGTTATTCTATTGGAAGAACCAATCCATTGTAAGCTCATTGATATAACACCCTACTGTGACGGTTTATAAACTTACTGTATTAGTTTGAATTGAAATGTTATTAGGTCTACTATCCCTCATATCAGTGTTCATACCAGTAGTATTCATACTAGCAGGTGTCGCTATGATATGCGTACCATTCGAATTTGATTGAACTCTACTTCCATCAGGTAATTGAACCGATATTACAACAGGTGTAACTTTTTTTGTTGATTGAATTGATGATGTTAATGAACTCTCATTTACATAGTTTTGGTTGGCATCATATGGTGGAGAATATGATGGTACATGTCCATTAGTCTGCTAAATAAAAGTAAGATAGAAGGGACAAATGAGTTTTGGTTGGCATCATATGGTGGAGAATACGATGGTACATGTCCATTAGTCTGCTAAATAAAAGTAAGATAGAAGGGACAAATGAGCCTTATACTGGAAAGAATTTGATTTGCATTAGTTTGTTAAATAAAAGTTATTCCAAATAGACATTTCCTGAATAATCACTCATTCATTCAACTTTGAATATGTCCGATTAAGAATGCTACTGTCATCTCAGCTTTTGATTAACCATATAAGGGATTGTGGGACCAAAATGCACCCCAGGCTTGTTTTTGTAGTACAGCCGTCAAGTAGAAACTTTCTGAATTTTCTTATTATTCTATTTGGTTGATTTTCAGCGATTTTTTTAAATTTCATAATGGCCACCTGTTGCCATTGTTACTAGTTGTTTGACGGTAGGTAGGGCAAAAAATGCTAAAAACTCACAAGGATCATCCATGAAAGCCTTCAAAAATCGCTCACATCAGCATAATTTTAGTCACCCTATTGGTACCAAACAATTAGTACTGACCCATGAAACCATTTAATACATGCAAAAAATAAGTTTTTACAAGACTTTTAGAGGGTTCAATTGTTTGCGATGTCATCAAAAAAATACTGACGTCATCAAATTTATTTTTATGGTAAAATGTTAAGAATAGAATAAAGTACTACTGTACCAAGTTCCATCACAATTCCTCAATTCAAACAGGAATTATGAAGGGGCATACCGCCCCTCCACCTCCATCCTTACGAAGCCCTATTATTAGGCCTAGGCTATTTAGGGCTCTGAGGGCCTAGTGTGTGGGGGGGGGGGGGGGTCTAAAGGGGCTAATAGAGTTAAATAAGAAACATGTTCACACATACTAGAACAAAATATTAAATATTTACCACACTACCATTTTGACTCATCTGAAAACTGTTAATACTGTCAATAGGTGAACTGGTTCCAGAATCTATATAAAAAAAATCATTTATAACATCAGCCTGCGCTTGCTAATTTCGGTCTAATGTCATTAGTCTATACACACTGGTCCAATTCTAAGTACCAGGACCTCAAATAAGTGCCATTAAAGTATTAAATTATGAGATTTAACAGAGGATACTTAGACAATACATCAGTGCATCAGGATGTAGTAACTGAAGATGAATGTCTTATTACTAGTTTAAAGTAAGTTTCCTTCGAATATCGTTACAGAAAACAACATTCATGGAGGTGATATATAAAAGATTAGGCTCATTCGATTACTTTTCATTTTTAACGTAAAATTGATCTATTTGTTTACTCTGTTCTCTACAATATATCTGTTAATTTTCCAATAATTGTCGATAAAAAAGGAAGAGGTGGGGGTGTTAGAGGGGGCACTTAATAGAGTTATTATAACTTAAAGCGGATCTCCACTAGGTAAATTCGATTACACAAATTCTAAGTGAAGACATTACATTGATTGAAAGGTGACGTCACCTGACAGGTGAAATCCCTTTCGACTAATATAATAGCTTCAGTTAGAATTCGCCGAATAGAGATCCACCTTTAGAGGCTTTTTAAATATATGAGTTTTGGAGGGGGCGCTTAAAAGAAGGTGGGTACTTATTTTACCACAATTTGAAACTATCAGAAATTCCATAAGGAAACATCTCCAAAGTTAGATTCAAAAAACAGATATTTTAGTAGCTTTAAACAAGCCAAAATAAATAAATTGGAGAAAAACAAATCTACGATGAAAAGTCGACGAGCAAACAATTGATTGATTTCTTTGGTACAAGGAAACCAATCAAATGCAAGATCATTGACTCAACACTCTTTCCTGCAAACGAATTTTAGGGAAACTGAAAGAAACCACTCAAGCTGATTGTATTAATTTATTTATATAATTTTCTACATTCATGGAGCCAGCTAAGTGTAAGTTAAAATCATTTGCAACAATTTGTATATGGTATAATCAATGAAGATCAGTGGCTATGCAGGATTCTATTATTGGGGTATGCACCAATTCTGCAAGGAGTGATGCATCAATGAACCTTTTCCTACTATAGATGTTTATTCTTTTGAATTTTTGTGAAATTTAATTTTGAAGTGTGTAGATTCTTTCATAAAGAACCATCCCTAAAATTCGTTTTAGAAAGCAGATATTTTAGCAGCTTTAAAGAAGTCAAAATCAATAAATTTAAGAAAAATTAATCTGCGAAGAAGAATTTTATGTCAACGAGCTTGCAATTGATTGACTTCTTTGGTACGAAGACTATTGATTCAGCATTCTTTCCTTAGGAACGAATTTTGGAAATGGTCCTTAAGATATCTTCTACGTACCTTGAGTTGGTATTTCCAGTACAGTGGATGGAACGTAACCTTGTTCCCCGTGATCATTACGAACTAACCACCATCTTCGTGAATTATCGAGAATCTGAAATAAACAAATTCAATATGAGATATGTACAGTAGTGTAGGTATCTATAACGTTTATGTATGAAATGCCATAACATTATAAGGAATAAAAAATAGGTATAGTGTAAGAGAAAATATTCAGTGTGGATGAGTGATTTTTAAGAATAGCTTTAGGTTACGAAATCTGAATCTATATACTAAAAACCTTTCTTCACAGTGATTATTTACTCTTGGTTCAACCACTCCTTAGCATAGATATTTGCAATATAAATGTTAAGACGGATAATCTAAGAGAAGAATTTTAGCGGAAAAGACAATTCGGAAACTTTGGAAATTTTTGCAATATTAGTACCCACAAAATATTCTTAACTGTTCAATTTGTGATATAAAAATCTCTTAAAACATTTCTTTGCATGATCCCTTGCCTTTGACAATCGATTTTCAATTTTTTTTAACGGATTTGGGCCATTTAGGGGGAGGGGTATACCTGGGAGCCGTTAAAAATATGAATAAAAGTATGAAAATCTCTCTAAACACATATCGCATCTTTCGCATTCATTTTTCATTGAAAAATAACAAAAAAGCATTTTGCGCCCAGTCTCGCGATAACATCTTGCGTCTACCATATTTGTTTTCATTATTTCAAAAATTTACAGATCCCTTCTCAGACCAGAAATATGTCTTACAAGAACGTTACCGTGATAATTTGCAGAACACAAAAAATCTTGCAAAGAAATCTGGTCTTGGTAATACAATCGAATTTCGGATGAAATCTTGGATGGGGTAGCCTGACAGCGAGTTTGCTATCATGACCTGTTAAGTCTACGTCACACTGCGGTAGTAAAAAGTTCTCCTCTGAAATATTTTTTATCACCATTAAAGGGAAGGGAGTGTAAGCCTTTCCAAAATATGGAAATCGATTATCGATGGCCCCCTACCTTTATTTCACAATTCCTTTCAAGTAATGTGTATATCAGTAGTTAATAAAAGACCCGTTGCTCAGTTACAAGATCCCTTCTATCATAAGACCCCCTAGACGTCCTTTCAAAAAACTGAAGACAGGGTCTTATAGTAGAGGAAATACAGTATAGGAAGATGCAGTTTCAGAAATTTCAGGAGGCAATACAAATATGGTAGACTCTCTTATTTTCAATACTATACTTACAAAAACTTTTTCACCAGCTCGAATAGTTAGTTCTTTGTTATTATGTGCTAAGTAGTCATAAACAACGATACCAACGAGTCGACGTTGTGTATGTTGTTGGTTCTCGCTAAAACTATTGTTCCTTGCAGGTGCTCCATGGATGTCAGCTGTGTTCACACTAAATTTATAACCAAGTTAATAATATATCATCTGCGAAGAAGCACATGGAACAAAGCAAATAAGCACTACTAAGGAGTGTTATATTCAAAGATCACTCCTTTAAAAGTGATTATTTACAGTGTATGAGCAATGAGCAAGTCAAAGATTTTATTTACCATTGTCAAGCCTCAAGATAACGGTTCAATATCACCTGTGGAGGAGTGTTTTTTAAGTACAGTTTTCAGCTTTGCAGGTGAAAACTGTACTCAAAAAAGATTCCTCCACAGGTGATGTCCGACCGTTATCTTGAAGTTTGCATTGGTTAGATCAACGTAAAAATACTTCAATATATTATTTCAGTATGTGAATTAACTCACCTGTCATGTAGTATCACACAATAGATTCAGCCTGATCATATATTTTTATATGTTACAATTTTTAAATTTAAAGAACAAGAACTTGTATTATGAGATAAATCGAAGTAACAAAATGTGAGCGCTGCAGATAAAAATGAGCATTGTGTCAATGAGCTCAAAACTGGTTTGTTTCTTCTTATTAATGAAACCAATTAATAGAGAGTTCAATGAACATACACCCTTCTTCACTGGTCACTTTTAATTTTATACCCCAAAACAATTGTTTTTATCAATAATTTGTGGCTTTCAATTAGTAATAATAATAATAATACTAACATGTGTACAGGATGCGGTTTCGGTTTCGTTTGCGGCGGTGAAACAGGATTATATACCATATCAACATGATCATGTCCATTTGGTACCTGTACCTACTCATGCGTAAGAATAGAACATTATGATTTTTTAATGTTCTATTTCTTCCTCCACGGTTTTCACTAATGATCTAACAACAAGTCTTACAAATTCTTTATTGTTATTGCCCAGTGGACGAGACCTTGTTCAAAGTCCGCAGTAAAGACATTAGAACGACGGATTTGTTTGTAACATTGTTCTAGAAACTGCAGACTTTGAACAAGTTTTTACCCAATGGGTGTTATTATTTAACTCATTAAACATCTTAGCGAATTGAAAATTGATTGTTGGTTTCTACAACGGTACCATGGACGTCGTATATTACAGGATATTTTCACGGTTTTCATTCAAGGTTTATGATCTGATCTGAACAAGTGTCCCAATTTATTTTACTATTGTTAATATTATTATCATTATTTTAATTTTTTATTTTCGTTTATTTTATTTTAAATAGGAAAAACAATGGAATGGTCATGCAAGTAGTTATTTCCATGAATAGGCACACACACCATTTTATTATGTTCAGAGGGTAAGTAATAGCTTTTAACTACCCAACAAAAACTTGTCAGCAGTAAAGACGCTAGAACAATATTGGAAATGTGGTTCTAGTATTTTTACTGTGGACTTTGAACATGTTTTTGCCAACAGGGTAGCAATTATTAATTCTTTCCTTTGATTTTAATTATACAACTCCCATGATCTTCAAGAACATTTATAGAGTATGAGTGCTTATCCATGAAAGGTATGTTTTATGTTGAAGGGCCATGGAGTCGTTTGTTGCATAAATAATATCTGCAAAGAAGTGTATCGAGAGACCTTCAAATTATTATCAGCAGTGAAGAGCGTGATTTTGCAGAAGAAACACCAGTGGTTGGAATAACACAGTTTGTTCGTAAATTCAAACATGACCAGTTGTTTTTGATAGGATAATTTGGAGGTAGATCTGACACAACAAATCAATGTTCACATAGATAATACACTTCTTTGTAGATGATATTTCTACACATGTCGCTTTGTTATGGTCTGTTCAGCATATATTGTTAAAACATGCATATCAGTATTGAGTCAGATTATTATTATGAAAGGGTACCGAGCCAAAGATATCACAATTAACTGGTTTCTTCATTCTGAGAAAACCAATCAATTTGCAAGTACGTTAACATAACACCCTTCCTCATAGTAAACAAATAATAAAGCCTACTGTAAGATTCCACTACTGCTTTCTGATCTTGTCATACCCTGCTTTTGTTCTTGTGCTCGTTGTCCCAACTTTTTAAACTTTAGGGCCGCAAGAAGAACAGCTGGGTTCTGGTTCATTTGCTCGGCAGACGACTTACGTCCCTGTGTAATTTGTGAAGAATACAAAGCTCATGAATGAACACAAGGAATATTCTTTGTGGTTGTGTGTATGGTGTGTATGGTGATCAGAGATCAATATAACAAAGTAGTATTGTAATGAATGGTATTGAATCAACGATGAAGTGGTCGAAATAGTAAACAATTACTGTGAAGGAACAATGTTTGTGCTAGCCTAAGGGACCATCTTCAAAATTTGTTTCCAGGAGAAGAGTGCTGAATCAACAATATTGCAATTAATTGGTTTCTTCATACCAAAGAAACCAATCAATTGCAAGCTCGTTGACTTAACATTTTTCATCGTAGATGTTTTTAATCAAATTTATTGATTTTGATTTTTGGAGACGGTTCCTAAAGATATCACTCCGCCACTGTAATTTTTATTTTAAATTCGACATCTACGATTTTGCAAAATGTGTTGAAATATCACCATTCTTTGCAAATACTAACCCAATGGGAAAAAACTTGTTTAAAGTCAGCAGTAAAGATGCTAGAACAACTTCGAATGACGTTATTCTAGCATTTTTACTGCAGACTTTGAACAGGTTTTTGCCCACTGGGTTGTTACTTTGATGAATGGGTGTTGTCAAATGATGAATATGTATTGAAACTGACATAACCACAACACAACACAGAACATAATACAACACCTACTAAACTTTAAATAAAAATCTGCAGAATTTCTCTTATACTGTTTTGCCACCTCTTATTTTCAAAAATAAAAAAATGATTGGAACGTAATTCAGTAGCATATTTTTATGACTACCTTAGGAGCCATCTCCAAAATTAGTTTCAAAAATCAGATATTTTAGCAGCTTTAAAAAAGTCAAAATCAAAAAACTTTAGAAAAATTAATCTACAATGAAGAGTGTTGCAAGATCATTGATTCAGCATACTTCCTGTGGGAACGAATTTGGAAGATGATACCTTAAGAGTATTAGATTCTCACATTTCTCACTTCATTTGCATAACAAAATTACAGAGTCACACAAACTTAAATTTGCACACCTTATTTTAAAGAAATTAATTACTGAGTATTGACTTGAGTAGTTTTGTGGATTTTTCATCTTAATTCTTCTTATGCGATTCACTTTCATCTTAATCTATGTTCAATCGAACCCGATCCCTCCCTCACAGCTTGTATTTTCAAACAATACAAAAAGCAACTACATTTTTGGGGAACTTCAGGATCATAAAATTCTGAAAAAATCGAGGCAATCCGTAAAGTTTGGGAAAGGCTTTTTTGCGTGGACAATTTTTCATGCAGTGCACACTAAGGGTGCACAAGAAATGGTACTGTGTGAAATTAAAGGTAGCTGTCTCCATATCGTGTGAATTAATCGTGAAAATTATGTACTTGCAACTTTTATGGCAATAAAGCATCCTCTTTAATGTCTATAGTTGTGTAGCGAAATCAAAAGATACATGGTAAATCAACTGATGAGGCGCATAAGACACAAGTCTACTTAGTTTTGAAACCTTTTCTAATATGTACTGGAATTTATTATAAATCAATTCTTTTCTGCATTCCCTTATGTCAACGGTTGTTAAAAGTAAAAAAAAAGTCATGCATCTAATAATAACAATACTAATAACCAATGATCAAAAAAGAGCAAAAACAATCACTGTGGGGGAGAGATGCTAGAAAGCCTGAAGCAATGCTAAAAATCCCTCCTCCACAGTGATTATTTCGTATTACTTTGACCACTGTTAATAAACTAAATAAAATGTGCTGGTTAAATAATGTCACATGTTAATAATAATTCTAAACATACAGTAATAAGCAATAATAACAACAACAACAACAACAACCACAAACATAATACAAACATTTCATGCAAAATATATTTCATGCATATTATTATTATAGTATCCTCGTCATGGATACTATATTTATAATGTGTTTATTTCAATCAATGTAAGTAAACAATGTTAATACTAAATTAGCTTAATAATTAGTGTTAAATATTAACTCGTTAGTGTTAAATTATACTCGTTAGTGATATGTATCAACTTCTTATCTTAATGTTGTTAGTAAGATCAATTGTGCAGGTCAGGTGCAGCGAAAACACATGAAAGAAGAAATAGAAATAACATTAACAACAAAATACAGTATTTGCATACATTACGTACGTACCAATCCTAAAGTATACTAAACAACAAAATACAGTTTTTGCATACGTTACGTACATACCAATCCAAAAGTATACTATAGCTATGTTTACACATTACAATTAATCAAGCAATTTTGTCTACCCTCTTGAAAAATCAGCTATGACTTGGAAGAATCTGTATTCTTTCCACAGTTTTTTCTGAGCTGTAACCTATTTTTTAAGATCGTAGACAAAATCAGCCTAATTAATTGTACCAGAAAATATGGTAAACACTTTATATTGAAGGCAAGTCAAAGTCTTGGACATCCAAGGAAAAGTTTATAAAATTTGAGAGGTGATGCATATTCAACTATATTATGGATACTTTGCATTGCATAATATCACAAATGCGTTGCTATCTAATATTTCCAACACAGCATAATAGAAAGCGTCTCAAAAAATTACAGAGAAGAGTACTGGGTCAACAGTCTTACATTAGATTAGTTTGTTCATATGAAGCAACCAATCCATGGCAAGCGCATTGACATAATGCCCTTCTGTGCAATGTTATTTTGTTGAATTTGGTTAAGTTTAGTGTCTGTAGAAATGTTGAGAAGTTTTCCTACCTTCATTCTAGCGACCATAGCGGCAGTTGATTTAGCAGCAGCTTCGTGCTTATCGCTTATTGCCTCAGGTGGTAGCCAACCATCAACAAATACAGGAATATATGGCTGGAAATATCGATCTTTGAACTGGTCTGAAGATCTATTGAAATAGCAGAAGCCCAATTAGCAAAAGCATGTTCAACGTTGTTTAAAAGGTTGTTTTAGCTCTTTACTAAGAACTTTAAACAAGTTTTTTCCCAATGGAACTTAGTGTCCTATAATATTGATGGATGAGATGAGGGTTATAATATAAGACACTAATGGATTGGTTGAGTTTCGAGAAAGGTGATCTTTGTAGGTAGTTTAGGAGACTTACTTGGAAACGGTTAAATAAGGTATTTAATTAATGGTTGGTTAAAAATGTGTTTAATTATAAAAAGGGATGCATGTAATTTATACATTTTGCATTAGGTGGACTCTAGGTGTCAGTGGTGGAAATAAGAGTAAATAATCATTGTGGAGTAGTGTTTGAGCTTAGCCTCAGGCTATCAAGTGCGAAGCTATGCTCAAAAATCCCCCTTCACAATGATTATATGCTCTTATTTCGACCACTGCAAATGAAAATATACTTTGTCAATGTCCAGTGTGGTCCTAAACTCTGCCAGAAGTGATACTCTCTTGAATCTAAACAGTTCACAAGGAGATTTACGCAAGTTGCTGTTAGTAATGGGTCCACAATAGATCGTGCCTTTTCAATCCTAAAGAACAAGAAAATGAAGAAAGGTTTAGTATTGATTGTCACTAATGTGTACTTATTGAAAAAGGCAGAACAGTATACCAGGTATTAAAATAATTGCTGATCATTACTGTGGAGGAGAGATTTTCCAGAACATTTTCAGTCAAATAGGCAGAAAATATTATTAGAGCGTACATACAGCAGTATCAAGAGATTTTGTTAACAAACTTTTGCATTTCTAGACGTCTTGGATAAGTTAATTTGAAATAGGATTTCGATGTTCTGTGTAGAAGAACTTTAAGTTAAAAATATTGCAATTGATTGGCTCTTTGAAATGAAGGAACTAATCAACTACTAATTTATTGAATTGCAACCTGCCTTCACATAGTGACTTATATTGACAAGGTTTTTGATATGAGAAGTATACTCTCTGGTAATATATCTCACTTACCCAGTTACCTTTACAAATATGTCTCACTTACCCAGTTACCTTTACAATGATTCCAAGTGGGATAAATAGGTAATGTATAAGTTCGGGTGCATTTGGATCATTTATATGTGGTTGTAATTTTCCCTAGAATATGAAATGTTTTTATTTATAGAAACTAAAAATATTTTACGAACATATCATATTCAAGAGGTGTTTCTAATTGTGTTTTGAGTTGTATCCGATTTTCTGCATTTTAATAATTTGAACATTAGCTTTTTCTACTATTCTAAAGAGATGTCAATTTCTACCAATAGAATGACTCTACGTGTGCGGAAAATTTTCTGAAGTGGAAAATGGACTTAAAGTTACTTCCCTCAAATTAAAATAAAACAAAACATAGGTCCTACATCAATGAGGTTGATGTTGTTCTACAAGGTACTACTGAAATAACACATTTTAATAAAGGTACTCACAAGAAGATTTAAAGCATGTTTGAATTTTTGATAAACATCGAATATACGATGATCTGGTGGTGGTTGAGATTGTAATAAAAGGATATCTACAAACAAAATAAAACATTAGGGACCATCTCCAAAATTCGTTACCAGGGGAAGAGTGCTGAATCAATGATCTTGCAATTGATTGGTTTCT
>JAULBZ010005161.1:0-13748 GCA_032360805.1 Neoturris breviconis | reverse complement strand
GTTGTTCTAACGTTATTTTACTGACTTTGAACAGGTTTTTGCCGGCTAGGAAATAGGTTTATTGTCAGCACATTTAATTATTTCGTTATAATTTATTAGTAGATTTTGTCATTGCTTTGTTCGAATATTGCATAGTAAAAACTGATCAGTTAGGCTCAGTATAAAAAGGGGCAACATCCATAAAAAGCTTCCGCGGTTTTAAATGTTTTCTTAAGGTTGATTTCTATTAGGCGGAAAAGCCAAATGAAGACATTCAATTGGTAGAAATTGACATCACACATCGTCTAATGGAAATCAACATTTATAATATTAATGAACGATCTTTCGCGGCCTAAACCATAAAAAATCTGGTGTTTGTGGTACACAGTGGGAAAACCTGTTCAAAGTATCCAGTAAACACGCTAAGAACCTTTTCAACGGTGTTCTAGCGTCTTTATTGCGGATTTCCCCACTGAATCTATTAGTGTCTTATTTAAATATCAGGACTCAAAATTTCGTATCCGTGAAGAAGGGAGTTATCCCAATTAACTTGTAATTGATTGGTTATTTTGGTTCACCAAGCCAATCAATTACAAGGTCGTTAATTCAATGCCCAGTGGGCAAAAAAAAGTTCGATTGAATGCCTAAAAATCGTGGAAACGACGAAAACTTCTGTACAAAGGAATAAGATCGAACAGTGCTCTAGTAACATATATTTAGAAGAGAACTCCTCGATAGTGACTGCAGTTTTTGACAGACGACCATCCTATAAAGTTCATTGATCGAAATAACAGCGAATAGTCATTGTGGAGGAGTGCTTTTTGAGCATAGTTCAGGCTAAAAAGCTCTTAATAATCCCTCCTCCATAGTGAGTATTTACTTGACCACTCAAGTTAAAACTAATATATATATTTTTTCACTTTTACACAAGCCATAATTTCAGTCTCCATGCATCAACTCCATTCAAATAATATCTAAGCAGTCGCTTATCTCGCACAAAACCAAGATTTTCATATAAATGTAAAGCAGCCCTGTTTGTTACCTCGGTTTCCAAGACAACCTAAGAAATTGAAAATATTATCGCGTTTAAGGATTTTCCGGTGAATGTTATTTTTTATTTACTAGAAATTAAAGAAAGTGTGAAATAATGATATTGTCTTCTTCTGGAGTTATAGAGTTACTAAAATAAATTTTCATGGGAAGAATTTTTTGCTTTCATGCGAAAAAGTCTTACTCTCATTCGCAATTTCTTTTAGTTACTCCAAAATTCAGTAAAAACAGATTAAACAGAAAAGTTATTTCATATTGCCACCCTAATACTTATAGTTAGAAGGTTGATAGTAGCCTACATAATTTCAGCAAAATTTGTCTTAGACCCTCATCTGTGAATTTTAATTCCAATGAAATATTCTTCCTTTAAAGGAATTGCTTTTTCAGTGGTCAAATCATACTGGATTGCGGTAAAAGATTGAACTTTGACCATTTTGACCCACTATCATATTAACACTTTTTACATACTGTTGTTTTTAAAATTAACCAGACCAAATCTGAGACGGCCAGATTTAGTCTAGTCTTAGATAATAAGAGCTGATGCCAAATAGTTATATTAGCATCTCTGATAATGAAGGTCTAAAAGTTATGCCATGAAAGTCAAACTTGTCAGCAAACAAAATCTTCATGTCTGCTTACATTTCTATCTTTGAAGAATCATAACATCAAAAAACAAAAAGTAAAAAGAATATTTTAAAATGTTATATTGTTTATAGAAAAACATATAGTATCAACTGCAACAACAAACCTCATCACAACCTTGTTCTACCATTCGACGAATCGCTTTCTGGACTAATTTTGAACCTGAATATTAGAACAAAAAATAATGAGAAATAAACAAATTTTGTTACACAAGGGGTTAAAATGACTGCCGGTCATCACTGTGGAGGAGAGTTTTTTCAGAATATTTTCAGACAATTTAAATATTCTGTAAAAAATCTCCTTCACAGTGATGATCGGAAGTTATTTTAACCCCTGTTACAATATGTTTGCATCCATCTGTTTATTTAGCAAGTAATAAGTCAATAAATAAATGTCCTTAGGAGCCATCTCCAAAATTCGCTTCAAAAAGCAGATATTATAGCAGCTTTTTAAAGTAGTCAAAATCAACAAATTGGAGAAAAATTAATCTACAATGAAGAGCGTTAAGTCAATGAGCTTGCAATTAATTGGTTTGTTCGAGACGAAGAAACCAATCAATTGCAAGATCAGTGATTCAGCAATTTTTTGAGAAGGTCCCTTACCTATTTTATGTCTTCTAAAATCTTTGTGAACAACTAACATTGCAATATATCCTCGCCATAAGTTTTTTCTATGTTGGTCTAATTTACAAACAATAGCGCCAACACAATCTTTACCACAGTATGCCTAAAAATTTTCATTTCAAATTGAGGACTGTATAAAATGAGCAATCTCTAAATGAAACAGCTTCTGGACAACCATTCATGTTGTTATCCCTTCAGAAACTTAGGCGTGGGGTGAGAAATCTTGACCTTTATGGAGGACACCCAGATTTTGGCTGACTTAGATATTTTGTAGTTATTCAAGTTAACCCTAAATTGTCAAGTTAATTTTCTTTGTCTGCCTTTACACTGCCGAAATTCGTTATAAAAATTGTTGTTCTTGCTTGCATTATCTTTTTTTATATAAAAATCATTAGATCCTAACATTGATTCTAAAGTATGTGCAAGATAGGGACCATATACAGGGGATAATCTAGCCCAAAAGAGGGTCCAGAATCTCTCAAGTTCAAGGAAACTGTACCCTTTTTCAAATAAAAACCTTTGTTTGTATTTTAACAAAAATATTGATCCTATTGGTGCCCTTTTGGTTATATCTGGATGCTGCCCTCAAATTCATAGCACCAGAATAAACAAAGTTCGGTTCAGCTACCCTAAACACATCTCATGCTTGGAATGAAGATATTCATTTTGAACTGAGAGGTTAAGATACAAGATATAACAGTAATTAACAAACAGGCCTTTCCCCTGTGGAGGAGCATCTTTCGAGACTAAGTTGGCTGCAAATTAGCCTCCAAAGATGCTCCTCCACAGGATAATACCGTCATGAATTCAGAGGCCTGACAAAAAACACTGTCACAGAATTAATTCATTCATGAAATTCATGAAGGGGAGTTAACAATCTCAAAATCAATTGCTTTCAATGATGATATATATAAAAAAAACAATATCCACAGGTAATGTCGGACTGTTATTTTGAGGCTTGAAATTATATTTATATATGCTGTATTCAAAAATCTGAGTGAAAGTATGAAAGTCTTGCATGTAAAATGAAAATACCACTACCACAATGTGACCCCCTATAAAATAGTTTGAGCAGAAACTGACAGTAGCTGGAAAGGAAGTACTTACTAGAAAGGAGAGCTGTGGCCAGTTATGTAGGAAATATCTGTATGTATATATTGAATAAGGTTCAGAAAGATCTTTTGTTATTAAAGAAGTTAAATCTGGTAAGTGTTCTTCATTTTCATAATCAATAAATTCTACTGTCTTCTCTTCATTATTTTCTTCTATTGAAATTTTTGATAACGATGCTGTAAGACTGTCTTGTAGAAACTTTGGTAATTCTTTTGTTGTATAAATAGGTTCGACATGTAAAGTCCTTGATGTCAGAAATACATTATTATTACTACCTAATGTCATCATCTCCACTGGAGCGTCATTTGTATTATTTACATCACCAGATGAATTTGAGCCGTTGCTATGTGATTGGTCAGTTCCTTCATGTTTGTCAGATGCAACTTGTTCAGTTGTCTCATCACAAATTACATCATTAGAATCCGTTTGGTACCCATTAACCAAACAATTAGGAGAACTTTTTATATAATCTTCTTCTGTCTTATAAGGTTTCAATTTAATGTCAGTATTCACGCTGGATATAGTATCATTACCATTTTTAATTCCTTTTTCATCCTCGTTCATTGTAATCTATTTATATATAACAGTGTTCAGAATTGGAGCAAATAAACACTCCTCCACAGTGATTATTTGTTCTTATTGTATACAGTACTTAAACAAAAAAAATAGGTTATGGAGCAATTTCTAAGCATATGTATGCGTCAGACTTTGTAGCATAAAGCTATGCTCTAAAATCATTCTTCTGCTTTGATTACTTGCTATTATTTTGAGTTCCCAGGAGAAAAGTGCTAAATCAATAACCTTGCAATTGATTGGTTTCTTCGTAGCGAATAAACCAATCAATAGCAAACTCGTTGACTTAACACTCTTCATCGTAGATTATTTTTTCTCAAATTTATTGATTTTGACTTTTTTAAATCTGCTAAAACATCTGCTTTATGAAACGAATTTTGGAGATGGCTCCTTACTGTGTTTATCTTAAAAACAATGAACCACAAGCCCCAAAAAAATGGTCAGATACCCCCTGTGGAGGAGTGTTTTTGAGTACAGTTTTCAGCTTTGAAGCTGGAAATCAAAAAATACTCTGCCACAGGTAATGTCCGTCCGTTATTTTGAGGCTTGAAACCAAATTTACATTGGCTACCATTATAACTTATTTTCAAGCATTTTAATAATCACAAAAAAAGCATACTGAACTTACTGTATGGATAGGCTACAAAAATAAACCACAAGATTTTTTATTATTATACAGTACCAATAGTACTTTATTTTATGAATAATTACACAGGATAAACATTTCAATATTGCTTTCAATATGTTCTGATGCAAAATTTAAATTTATAAACAAATACTCAAACATGTAGGGCATTTATAGGAGACACTGACTATATGGTGATGTGCTACAAGGCTGGGTACAAGAGACATAAATATCCCTTGTACAAAAAACAACCGAAGAACAAAGAAAATGTTAATAGTTCTAAGTCAAGTTAATATAACCATTTCAAAATGTCGCTCCAAAACCAACTTCTTCGGAAAGGATCAACTAAAATTGACCAAATTTAACAAAAATGAATCTGCACATAAGTCTTTGACTCAATACTCTGTATATTTTATTTTTGAGATGCTCCCTAAGTCACCTCATATTTATACCTCTCAAAATCTTAACTTATGTGCATGGTGCCCTCCGGTAGCATAGAGAAATAGAAAATCAATGGAGAAATGAGGCTATATTGAAAGGACGTTTAACCTATGATGACTATTATATAGTTCTAACGCTAACTAGGGGGAGGATCGGAATGGCGCTAAGGACTCACGCCCCTTATTAGAGCCTTTCGACAATCGGTTTTCATATTTTTTAATTTGTTATACCGTTTAAAGGGAGGGTGTATAACTGAGGAGAGCATTTAAAAATTAAAAAAATATATGAAAATCTCTATAAACACGTGTCGCATCTTTTCACATTCATTTTTCATTGAAAAATTTTACAAAAAAGCATTTCACGTCCGTCTCGCGATAACAGCTTGTGCCTACCATATTTGTTTTCATTATTTCAAAAATTTACAGATCAGATTGCTCCTTAGACTAGAAATGTCTGAATGTTACCATGATAATTTGCAGACTGCAAAGAATCTTGCAAAGAAATCTGGTCCTGGTAATACAATTAAATTGCCAATAAAATCTTGGACGGGGCAACCTGGCAGCGTGTTTGCTTTTACGTCATGTTGGGAAAAGTTATCCTCTTTTTTCTATGGCCGTTAAGGGGGAGGGAGCATATATAAGCCTTTAATCGATTATCGATATGGCAAGCAATTCCTAAAAAGTATAGCCATGTTACAGGTGAGGGGAACACCCATACTCAACTTGCCACGAGAAACGTCCAATGGACGTTTCACCACTTACACCCGTCCCACCCACCACCCAGTACAGAAACATCCATCCGTGGCTCACTTTAGAAACAAATAAAAAAAATCAGAAACAAGGTTCATACTGTAAGATGAGCTATTTATATTGCCATTCTAAGCCTTCAATATTGGCTTTTAATACACGCGGTCTGCACACTTGCTGCATACCTCCTGATCCCGAAATAACACAAACAAAAATATAAACCAATCAACTTTGTAAAAATCTACGGATTCTGTATGTAAGTATTCTTCGTTGGTCGATATTCGTTTGAACATCGTACACAAGTGCCGCAACAAATAACTGTAAGCCGTGGCGAGTAGAATTCTTTGGTCCTCAGTAATCTTCGCCAGCATTTATATATCGATATCTGTTTGAACGAACATCAGTGCACATGCGATATAACGAAAAACTCTAAATCAGGGAGAAGTTCAGGAAAACAAATCTGTATTACAATATGGAAGACAAGATGACATAGCGGTTTCGATGTGAGATTGTTAGCATTTTTGGTTAACGGGAGGCATTAGCAGATAGAATGCCACTTCACCACAGGCCCAAATAAAATATTCAAACGCCCTTGTAGAAGATAATTTTTCTTGAATAAGTTAACTTTTCCATTTAGAAGCATTTGTGTTATATTGCCACGAAAGAAACGTCCAGCAAATTTACCCACCCACCCACAAACGTTTATTGGACGTTTCTCATGGCAAGTTGAGTATGGATGCCACCCCTAACATAAAATTTGAAACCGATACTATTTTTCCAATTATTCCCGATTTTTTCATCAGTGTATAAAGTAAAGAACCGGTAAAAAGTCTCTTATTTACTGACGAGTAAAGGTTTTTAATCAGTAAATAAAGAGATTTATTCCCGGTTCTTTTTTAGGCACAGTTTTTTCATATAGCCGCGGGGCAGCTGCTCTCTTCAAACATACGACTCTAGTCTAACATCAAGGTTTATGACAAATTCCATTGCAAAAAATATCATGGCATTGTGTTTTGTGAACAGAAGAAAATAGTTTTGCAAAGACTTGAAAACTTTTTCCACTCACTTTTTCATAACAATTTTTATGATTTAATTTTGGATTTCTCAATATCGGGATATTTTTGATAGAATCAGGAGCGAGAGCGGGAGACATCATTACAAATCGGGAGACTCCCGATCAGATCAGGAGAGTTGGAATGTTTCACAATTCCTGATGCTGAAGAAAAGTGTTAACAGAATTTTAAACGTGTTGTTCCTTGTTTCCCCCAGCTAGCCTAGCTAGTATTTTAGCAGAACAGAACAGAACCATTTATGAAACGTCACCCTTTTTGAAACAATGCAGTGACATCCCTATGTAAGTTTACATTTTCGAGAGGGAAGAGTAGTACAGAGTAGGGGGGAAGTCATGTTTCCAATAAAAAGGGAAGGGCGACAATTCTAAAAGCTGTTTCCATGCCATACATAAAAGGGCGATCCCTCTCCTAGCTAGTACAAAATTGCAATACGAATCGCACATTCTATAATCACGCACGGGAGAAAGTAATAAACTGAACAAAACAAAAAACTGTGGACAAAAATGAAATCTTTTTTCGTTTTTCGTCAGCCATTATTTTTTGGTGCAGAAATGCTAGTAAGCGAGAACATATTAGCCTACGTTTATAGCCCTTCGCTTCTCTGCTCGTAAGCAGAAGCGAAGTCAAAATTGTAGGCTAGAACATATGGGTGGTAAAGACAAAAAACCGGGAGAAAATCTGGGAAATCGGATACTACTACAACCCGATTGTACAGCCAGTGTCCTCCCTTGCGCTTACTACTCGCAAACCCGCATAATTAGTCACACAATAACTCGGAATGGCTCATAAAATAACATAGCCAAGACCTTTTTTTCAGATAAACCGCGTGTTTTTATACGAGTCTTTTGTTAAGTCAATTCAAAGGCGAAGTTTTGGTTGGACAAATAATGTCAAATAATGTATATCTGGACTAGACGTTGGAATTGGAATTGGAACAAACCACCGAACGAACAAGCACGAGAGTATAAAAACAGTAAAAACTTCCTACCTTTACACGTCAATGATGAAACAATCATATGCTTGGTAGCGATGCTTCTATGTTGTAAACAACATACGCACTGACTCTCATGGCCTTCTTGTCTTTCAAGATCATATGAAAAGCTCAAACTAGATATGTTTTCTAAATCTTTTTAGTATTATATCAATACGTTACATCTTCTGTTACTTTCATATTTACTAAAATTTACTCATAACTTCGGAAAACTGCTTTCTATATTTCCAATATTCGTTACAGATCATTTTTTAAAAAATACCATTCCTTGCAAAAACATTATCACAGTATATCATTTTCTTGTTTATATCGAAAAAAATATTACAAGCCCTCATTTTGAGTTTATTTCTTATAATTATATGTAACCCCCCTGATTTTCATATGCTTTATGAATAGCGTCTTATTCTATTGAAAATCGATTACGGAACTCTGGTCAAAATTTTGAGCAGTGAGTGCGCAGCTTAGGTGAAAGAATTTTCACGAAATTGCCAATCTTTCCTAGTCGTTTGTTCTCTCTCTTCTCGTTTTCATTACGGCACTCCTATTCCCCGATTAACCCCGATATCTTTTCCGCTTTTTAGATTTAGCCTACTAACGACTATAAACTAGTCTATGTTAGATCAACGTTGATCGTCAAACCAACCGCGTTTTGACATTCTTTCAACATTGTTTAAATAAACAGAATGCGATCGAAATCAAACGAATACTTGAAAATGGAAAACCACAATGTCTAGATGTGTTGTGAAATCTAATAACCAACTGTAATAATATTTTAAAAATTTCTATCGGAAAAAAAAGTTTTAAAAAGGCGTGGAAGATTGCCGGATATGCCCCCTCCCCAAAAGTCCTGTCTTACCTTATATGGCAATGTACATACCCTGCCGGTGCGTGACGCATTATCGACGTCGAAAAGACGTCATTCTGACGGCGACGACAAACGTGTGATAGTCTTGCGGCCTGCCGTATTTGGTAGTCAGGTTGCCGTGTCGTTTCAGGTTGTATATTGAGTATGTCTGTAGTTATCGGTTTATCTTCTTTTGGTGTATATTTTAGAAATCCGATTAGTTTTCAAGTTCTTCATTAAAGAAATATTCCAATATTTTTTAGTTATTAGATGTCCGAAAAGAGATTAGATTTGGTTTAATTTTTAAAAACAAAGTTTTTTATTAGCTTTGTTATTAGCTTATGTCGTGGACTAAAACACGTTAGCTCGAAATTCTTTCCTTAATGTCCCAAAGACGTTACTTTACTACACTCCAGTGGAATGCTCTAAACTTCTTGGGTTACTATCTCAGTAGGAACATCGCGTCGGATCAACGTTGATACGATGTCGCGATGTTGTTTCGATGTCGTTTCGATGTGTAGGTACCTATATCGTTTGTTTCATAAGTATATCTTCATACAACAAAAGTTTGATATTCGATAAACCTTTAACATTTATTTGCGCACTTCATCCTAAAAGAAATTTTCCAACAATAAAATTTCAATCTCTCTCTTTTTTTTCTGATCTTTTTTTCGTTTGCGTGTTCGAAATGATGTATCACGTTGTTTTTCTTCTTTTTTCATAAAAAGTCAATGTGTAATATATTTTATACATTTTGTGTATAAAGTACCAGAACCAGGTTTTTCCATTGTCTTTCCTGCAAAAGTGAATATATAGAAGTTCTGGGACCTGACCTTATAGTTGCTTATAGTTATAAAAAAGCGTATTGATTATGACATCTTAACAATTAAGGTAGTAATAAATTCGAGACTCGAGACATCTCTCTTCGGCTAAAATATATTTACCACTAGGATCGATTACCTTTGTAAGTAAATCTGCTACACGTTTGTTTGTTTTTTGTTTATTTTTCTTTTTACAAGAAAATCGTTTATTAAGATTAAGAAATATTATTTTCCTTGTTTAAAGATAAGGAAATGTTCTCTTATGATCCGTGAATGAATTTACTAAAAAGTAATAATGAAGTGTGTATAGGTTTAGCCGTTCACATATAGCATAGATAAAGCACTGCGTTAGAGAGTCAAATATACGCTAGACACCAGAATCTTCTAACCAGAAGTACAAACAACGAACTTTTGTTAAATAAAATGGGTTCGAAATCGATGTTCGAATTCAGATTGACCATTTTTAGCCTAAGAAACTTAAGGCTGAAATACACGATCAATTTAAAACGATCATTTTTAAAATGGCGCTGAGTGAACATTTTGTCTCATCATTAAAAATGATGCGAACACCCGACTACACGAATCATTTAAAAATCTACTTTTATATGGTAAAAAAACTGAGGAAAACAATACAGTCTAGAATGTTCTATTCAAAGTTCATCATTTTAAAATGATGAAAGTCAAACATGTTTAAATGATCATTTTAAATGACCGGTACTTTTCTTCATTTTTTCATGAAATACACAGTGTATTTCAGCCTTTAGGGGTATAAATCTTCTCGGGTATAAATTTTCGCGAATTTCGAAGTGCTCATTTGCGAAAATAAATACCTGCGAAAAAAGACCATTTTCATGGTACGCGGGTTCGCAAAGACAATATTTTCAATCAATCTAACACGATTAGATTTTCCTTGTCATTAGTTTGCTGATTTCTCGTGAAAAAACAAGGTCCGAATGTTTTTATATTTGACAGCAGGAACAACTTTAGATTTTTCGCGTTTCAAATGGAAGGCGAAGCATGATTTGTGAATTTTTAGTTATCGTTTTCTCGTGAATACAAAAGTTTTCCAGTTTAAAATCTGTTTTTAATTCTGAAAAACTTTATCATTCGCGAAATTTAATACCCGCGAAATGCAATTTTTTTCACTCGCGACCCTAAGGTAGTAGCTGCACCCTTTTCCAGGTTGCTTATATAAAAAAAAACATGTGCTATGGAAACATAGAGAGCAACATTTGCGCATGGAGAATTCAATGTTAGACTGTAGGCTAAATTCAGACACCCGAAAGAAAATCGTGGAGAATCCGGAAATCGGAACGCCGTAGTGAAAACTTTAGCGAAGTATGCACCAGAGTAGCCTAAATTATGATGACTTTCTTTTCGTCAGTTAATTAGCGCACTGCAGGCTTGTACGAAGAAATAAATAAATACACATTAATATACATACACGTGACTTCTTTAATAATCCTTCGAAATTATGTTTGTTATTCAAAATAATTTTCTCGTTTGTCTTCATATATTTAGTTTGTTATCTTCGGATTATTTCGAAATTTCAACGAAAAAAATTTTAACTCGAAATGCACCTGTCTTATAAGACCTCAAAATAACTATCGGACATCACCTGTGGAGGAGTGTTTTTTTAGAACTATACTCAAAAACCCTCATCCACATGCGATGTGCGAAGGTTAATGTTAGCATGCTTATTTCAAAGAAGAAAAAAATTGATTGAAACATGGTCAATGAATTTAATGCTATAATGAAAATCGCTGTGAAGTGATCCCTTTTCATGTAAATATTTGTCCACATAATACATGCTTTAATTTTATAAGAACGAAAATGTCGATAAAATCTTGAACTAACTAATAGTGGTATCTTGATCTATTAATTAATTATATATATATCTTCTTTTTTTCGGTCTCGTCACGTTCGCAAGATGTGAAACTAGGGGTTCATTGATTTGCAAACCGTCAAACTATAAATCTCAAATTAATCCATTTTTGGCCCACCAAACAATGTTTGGATGGGCTATTACTGCCACTTTGCGGCGGAGTGCGAGCATTTTGAAATTTGGTACCGGCATTCGTAACGATATTTTAGAAGGACTCCCAAAATGTTTCAATTTCGAAGCTCCCTCCTCAATTTATTGAGATGATAAGTGATATTTTTTATGAAAAGAATTTTTATTTTGGAAAGCTTTCTACTTCAATTTTGAAATAACTATAATGTTATATATATCCACTTTAGGGTCGTAAAACATTTAGTTACTACTAAGAGTAGCTATAAGTTGGTTTTTATAACATTAATAATTCCCAATGCAAATTAGTAATATAATGACAATACACAATTCAACAAAGGAAATATCTTTTTAATAAAATAATGCATAGTTTTAAAGAAAAATTATTGTTCTATTTCATTATTCTTTATTTATTAATTTTAATAACAGATGATGAGAACCAGCTTTTAGACATTTCATGTGTTAACTTTTATATATAAAAAATAACTGCATGGTTTCTACTAACAATAAAAGCAAAGTATAGTCAAATAATATATATGTGTTATAATCTATGTGTATATCTTATGTACACACATGCATATACACACATATAAATATACATATGTACATACATGCATATACATATAATACACAAGTGTAGCATGTACAGTATCTGACTGTAGGTGTACATATACCAAGTCTTTAAAAGCACAACTAATACTATAACATAGGTATATTCTCTATTTTTATTTGGTGTGTACATAATTCTATGATGTATAATGTTACCTTGATAAAGGTGTCCCAATTGTTTATTAGACCTGAAACTTTAGCAACTTAATAAGGACATGAAATTCTAATATCCTGTAAAAATTGGGTGTTTATCCTTGATATGAAATTTCACTACTAGTGATTTGACATAATTTTTACCTTCATAAAGGTGTTGTAATTGTTTATTTGACCTAAAACTTTATCAACTTAACCCTATTTCTACTGAGGGAATTCAAAAACCTTGGTACTGTTTCTATAATGTATCTAGGACCATTTTGGAAGAAAAAAAATTGGTAACTTGGGGAAATTTTCCCTTAGCAACCAAAATCTTTGGCAGGTGGTAAAAAAAAAAGTTCGGAAAAAAATTTTTCTCTATATTTTTGCTTGAAAAACGTTCTGACAAATTTTGGTGACCAAAAATGCTTCCACCTAAGAAAATATTATTTGCACCACCTGTTTTGCCTTGATGACGTCATCATAAGTAATAACATCATCAAAAAAATAATTATGCTAAAATGTTTATTATGTTTTGCCCTAACGTTCTGAAATGTTTCAACACTAGAGCACGATTCCATCAAAAGTTATGGAGGGAGAGTCTTTGGAACTCCCTCCCCCCTTCCCACCCCCTAGTATTGAAAAGCCCCAAAAAGTCCCAGTATTAACCCTAATTAACCCGGGCGTTGTGGGGCTCTGAGTAGCCCTCCATAACTTTTGATGAAATCATGCTGTAGTGTTGAAACTTTCCATAAAATTAGGACATTATAAGGACATTATATCCTAATGCCATGCAAAGTTTGGGTGTTTGTCCTTGATATGAAATTTCGCTACTCCCCTCCACAGGAACCTGACATAATTTTACTTTGAAAAAGGTGTTCCAATTTGTTTTGACCTGAAACTTTACTGCCTGTATAATGTGTGTATGCAAATCATATTTATGTGCTTAGATTTATTTATCTTTCAGTTGGTTTGGTGGGCTACTTTCAATGCCATATCTTTAATTTCCAGTTTAATTTGATTGAAAACTAAAATCAGTTAGCAAACCATCGTAATCACTTACCTGGTTTGATTTCAGTTTGCAAACAGTTTTGTTCTTTTCAGATTTTTATTAACATCAAATAACCTTCGATGTTGAAAAAATGTTCTCAATACCACACATATCTATTAAAGGCCATACGAACTGCGTAAACCCTGGGCGGTCATTCTAGAAAGTATTAGAATAAGCTTTTTGTCATGTAAACGAATGTAAAAACCATGCTGTTGATGGGAGCTAATGTAAACACGCTGGATTTTTTTTTTTTTTTTTTTGTTTAGGTGAATATTATATTATTAATACATAAAAGTGTACAATTTTTAAAACAGATAAAAATACAGATAAAAAATAATGCTAAAAATAAAAATAATAATTAGTATTAGTGACACTGTTGATGTCATTTCAAACGACAAAAATCAAGGATGAAAAGATAAGCCAC
>JAULBZ010005160.1:0-13749 GCA_032360805.1 Neoturris breviconis | reverse complement strand
AACAAACAATGAACTGGTTGGGCTATGCTGATGATCTCGTCCTTATGTTCGAGGATGTCAAAAATCTAAAACTGGGATATCTCAAAGACCAAGACCATGATAATGAACTACCCAGATACGAACACAAATTATCTAAACACCCTTGTACATCTAGATACACACACCAATTAAAAATGTTAGAAAGTTTAAATATCTTGAATGTAACTTTAAATATGATGAACCGTCAACTGGAAATGCTGAGTTAGAGAGATGCGGATAGACACCACCCACTGCAAGTTTTACAAACTTGGGAAAAATTTCATAAATCGCAGAATTTCACTTGCTACCCATGTCAAAGTCTTCAATGCCATGGTATGTAGTTGGTTGACATATTCATGTCAGACATGGACACTAACGAAAAGACAAGCCTCCCGTATAAATGCTGCATACAGGTCAATGCTCCGTAGAATGGTGAGAGGGGGATTTAGAAGAAAAGATTGCCCATGTGATTTGCGGTGATAACAATAGAATGACGAAACGATTACTATTTAATAGTGATGAAACGAAAAAACCTGGACGACGTTTCACATTATACAAGACGGTTCTCGAAAATGAAGAAAATACATCGACCGCATTTAACAACAACGCTCTCTCACGAATATTTTTGGTCAGCCAATCGGTTTCGACCAGCTATTATTCAATGTAAATTGACTTTGCTTAATAATAATAATAATAACAACAATAATAATAATAATAATGTACATACATATACATACAAATGCATATATCCTATCTACATATTGCCTATATATACATAATAGCCTACATACATATGACCAATATTCATGCAGCCTATGTTATATACATATCATGTTTATAGCATATCCTAATGAAAGCGCTCGATTTGGCAGGCTACTTTCAATACCCTCACTTTGATTTTAAAACTGAAGAAAAGTAAATCCTAATGTAAAATTTTCTCTACTTATCACTTTACATGGAAATATACTTTTCCAGCCAAAATTTCAGATCCTCAGCATCAGTCAATCTGGAGATTTCTTTCTTAAAGGGAAAATGCAGGGTGGACAAACAGGGCAACCAATCCTTATTCCTAAAGAATTTTCTCCCAAATTTGTGGTATTTTAATGCCCAAAAGGTGACTACACCATTATTTGATGTTTCTTATTAATGCATTTTTCTGAACCACATTGTACTCTGAGTGGACTTATACATCGGACATTACAGTAGCCTATTATATATGTCCTATAATATAATATGTCCTATAATATAATATAATATGTAGCCTGCACATTGTCATATATACATATAGCATATATTCATAACATTTTCTATTTATAAGCATATAATTAAATACATCACCATGACAATATAGCAATACTATAGCATTATGTAGTGTATATTATATAGTGCATATTATTTTGATGTATGCTAATCATTTCTTTATGCTAGGTTTAAATTTCAGTCGTTTTGGTGAGCTAATTTTTCAATGTTGAGTTTAGTTGACCTTTTTTTATAGCAATGAGACTTTTTGGTTTACTTTTTACATTTGTGGAAGCTTATTCTATTTTAAATACAATAAATAAATGATAACAGATGGCTTTACAATTTTTTTCCAGATTAGCCCTCAGTGTAATTGTTTATTTTTTTAGGTTTTAGGGCGTCACCCATTCGGACAGTGCACCTGTGAATCCATTAAAACACGTTGGCATTTTTGCCATTGTAATGCTTAAACCCTGCAGCATTAAATTGGCAATTATTCCCATCAAAAACTCATGTTCCCATGTTTTTTGTAGAAATACCCTTGATTTATAATCATATGATCTGTCAAAAATCTGTCAAGATGTTATTGATAAAATCAACTGTTCGATATGAACATCAAAAGCCAAAATACAAAGCTTTTTTTAATCATGAAAAATCAGGGACTGATATAATCTCCTCAGTCGAAACAATATTTACTGTTTTGAGAGCCTTCAAACAATTTTGAATTTGACTTGTTTTTTACTTTCACGTTTTAATTAGAGTTTGACTTTGGGTATGATATTGAATTTGAATTGAATTAGCATTTGATTTATATTTATATCTGTGTTTTTGTTTTTACTATAAAAAAATGATTGGCAGCACTCAATCATCTTACTATAGCAATTTTGAAACACCATAGGCATTTTATGCTGTTATTAGATTGATTAGATATGAAGAATAATTTTAATAATGTTGTAGCTGGATGTTAAATCTGTGAATTTTAAATTGTTCTACTATTTATGTGATGTGCAATGTGGTGATCTACCTCTTGTTCTGCTGATCTTACTAACTTTAAAAATGAATGTATTTTTAGGCTCGCCATAGTGCAAGTGACCAAATAACATATATTGAATGTGAAACTCACCTCCATGGTACAGAAAATGATGAACAGGCGGAAGTTGGTGAAACTAGAAATGGAACACATTATGTCTTAGTTGATGCTTTAAAGTCAGAAGCTGTAAAGAAAATGAGATAAAATGATAACATATATTTTTGCAGTTTTTTTAACAATATTTTTCTAAGTTAATATAATTTTGTTTGGTAAAAGTAAAAGTTTTGTAATGAAAATACTTTATTCTTTGTAATTTCTGCACATATCAATTTTCACGCATTCTAGTCATGTACACAAAGTTTGAATGGACTATTACTATCACTCTTGTGATGGAGGCAGCAGCAGCTTGCTTTTCTTAGTAGACCATGTTTCTGTGGTGGTACCATTTTTAAATATGGTACCAGCATATGAGCCAATATTTCATAAGGTCTCGCCAAAATTTTTATTTTTGTGTTTGTCTGCTCGGCAATGAGTATTGATCAAAAAGGGTCCATGGATTTTTGGTCCAATGGAATGAAAAGGTGTGGTACTATCCTGAAATTTGGTATCGGCATTTTACACTGCTGGCCAATTATTTTCCCGATTTCATCGACTTGGACCCAAGTATTGGCGAAAAAGGGATTTTTTTGGAAAGTGCAGACTTACCAAATTTTTGGAAAAACGTTCTACGAGGTTTTGATCATATTCATGACAAGATAATAAAGTGTAAATTTAGAATAATATTTCTATTCCATTAAAAAAGATCTTCAATAAGATAATATCTAAATAGTAAGTGTTTGGTCACGTGATCAAAAGTACCGAAATTTTCCTTAAGAACAATTCCAATTTTAAGTGCTAAAAAGAACAGAAATCAATTCTGTTTTAGAGCTGTGTGTAATACTCAGTTACTTATTCTTTAAATTGCATTTTTAAGAAATTAGTGCATTTACCTTTGATGAAATAGGCAGTAGGTCAACAGAACCTAGGCAAGAGAAAGGAAAATAGGCAAGGGGCAGCTAGATCCTTGTCAATTTAGAAATGGCAATTAAATCTTAAGGCAGTTGGCAATTAGATCTCAGGACAATTGGCAATTAAATCCTAGGCAAGAGGACAAAAGGAAACAGGAAGGAGGCAGTTAGATCCTAGGAAAATAGGCAAAATGCAATTAGATCTAAGGCCAGGGGCAGGAGCCAATTAGGTCCTAGGCAAGAGGACAGAAGGAAATAGGTAGTAGGCAACTAGACCCTAGGCATGAGGATAATTAGATCCTAGGAAAATAAGCAAAAGGCAATTAGATCCAAGGCCATGGGCAGTAGGCAATTAGGTCCTTGGAACTAATTTCTTAAAAATGCAATGTTTCCAAAGAGTAAGTAACGTAACTGGGTTTCTGTACGTGACCAAAAACTTACTATTTAGATATATCTTTTTGAAGATCTTTTTTTAATGGAATGTCTGTCCTTTTTAAGCACCTAATTATGTTATGAACATATTGCAATATAGGCAATATTAGATATACTGTAAATAATCTAATAAACCCCTGAAACCTTACGTAAATACGTAGGGTAGTGGCCTGTTCAAAACGGGAGCTTATAGTTATTGTAATCAATGCTAGTACCTTCCAGAATTTCTGTTTCATTAACTTGAAGAATACATGTCCAACTTTAGCTGAAGACACTACAGTGTAAATTAGACTAGATTTTATGTCAAGAGTAAATAAAGGAAGACATTTTATTGAATTTCAATGTAAAATAACCCACCTTATCTTGAGAACCAAACATGTTGCATACTTGAAATTTTGCATGGACATAGTTCTACTAATTTGTTTTCCAAAGATTTATATATGTTTGGGAAAGTAATTCAGAATGTGAGCTCCATGTCTTTTTAAAGTATCCATTGACAATAATTCCGTAATTAACGGGAAATCAAAGGAAATCAATTTATAATAAAAAGAACTCAAAGAGTGAAAAACTATGTACAGACAAATAGTAAATTATAGCAAATTAGCAAAAAAAGTTGTCAAAAACAAGGTACATGTACCTTAGAATGTACTCATAACTCACATTTGGCATAATTTTTTTTTGATTTTTTTCCGCAATAAAACAATATTAAAAGTCCCAAAGTTTCAGCTGCATAGCATAAATGGTTCTAGGGATATAAAAAAAATTCCAACAATGGGGGCATTTTTGCAATTTTACTGGCTCGATATCTTATGAAAATATTAAAAATGTAAAGAAAAATTATTATTATTTATTTTTTTATGTCGATCCACGTACTACTATAACTCTTGAATTATTTGCAGCATAATGGCTACGTTAATTCTTTTCAATAAAGTAATTTTTACAGATCTACTCTGTGAGTGACTTTACAAGGCAAGAACTAACAAAGTTTTAACTACTTGCGATAAGGTTTTAATTAGCCCGCCAAACAAAGTTTGGATGGCCTATTACAATCACTTTGCGGCATCTTCGTTGGTGTCTCGCTTTTCTTAATAGACCATGTTCCCGAAGTGTTATCTTGAGATTTGGCACCAGCATTCGTGGCAATATTTTAGAAGGACTCATAAAAAAAAATCGATTTTGTCCACTCGCTCCTGAGTTTTGGGCAAAAAGGATCCAATTCGAGTTTTCGGGCCAATGTACCGAAAAGGCATGGTACCATCCTGAAATTTGGTTATGGCGTTCTAGGGAAACCGCTGGCAAAAATCTTTTTAATTTCATCTATTTAGGACCGAGTATTGGCAAAAAGGGATTTTTTTAAAAGTTTGATTTCTATGAGGATTTGACTACATTCACCCAAATAATATGCTAAAATGATAAGGGAGAAGCAGAGACTTAGAAAATGTTTGAAAGTGACTCAGGTTAGAAGAAACATTTTGAGAATTTGAATTCTATGAGGTTTTGATCACATTTACCTAATATCATATCCAAATATTAAGTATAGACATGGAGACTTATAAAGTTTTTGACATTTTAATTTCTGTGAGACCTTGACAATGAATCTTATTTGGCAGACGTGATAAGTGATATTTTTTATAAAAATTTTAAGAATTGAAGTCTTTATTTTGAATTTGGGAAGCTTCCTTCTTCAATTTTGAAATAAATATTAATGTGTATTAATATGTATTCACTTTATCAGGCCCATAAAACATTTAATGAGTATACATTTTTATAACATTATTAATTACTCACAATTCAAGTTTGAAATATTGACAATATACAATTCAACAGAGTAAGAGTTCTTTAATAAAAAAAAAATGTTATGCTACTCCCAATTCAAATTAAAAATATAATGACAATACACAATTCAACAAAGGAATATTTTTTAATAAAATAATGATCTTCTATTTTATTATTCTTTATTTCTTTTTAATTTTAATAACAGATGATGACAACTTCCTTTACTTTTTTTATCAGCTTAATAAAGGTTTGAAACATTTAAAACAAATGCAAAGTTAAAGTATACTTTATTATACATATTATACATGGTATATATATAATGATGTGATGTGTAATCATGTTGGATGTATGATACATAATGTGTGTATGCAATCCATATCCACTGTAGAGAAGCTAATTTTGAGCATTGCTTCAGGCTTTTATACGAAATTTCACTACCCTCCACAGTGATTTGATAATGTTTTACCTTGATAAAGGTGTTCCAATTCTATATTTGATCTGAAACTTTATCAACTTAATAAGGACATGAAATCCTAATACCATATAAAGTTTGTGTGTTTATCCATGATATAAAATTTCACTTCACTCCTCCACAGTGACCTGACATAATTTTACCCTGAAAAATGTATTCTAATTGTTTATTTGACCCTCTACCATCTAATAAAGACAATATTTCAAACACTGTAAAATGTGTGTATGCAATTCATATTTATGCGATTAGATTTAACTTTCACTTGGTTTGGTGGGCTACTTTCAATACTGTACCTTTGATTTGTTCATAGAATTCATCTTCTAACACCATTCTAAAGTCGTTTAAATTTGCAATTGCATTCAGCTTTACCTTTGTATGTGTTGTCTAGTTAATGATATCCAACAGCAAAATTTTATTGATGTAAAACTTTACAATTGGGCAAAAACTAGTTCAACGTCTGCAGTAGACGCTAGAACAACATTGTTTGATGTTGTTCTGTTGTCTTTACTGCCGACTTTGAATTTTTTTTTGCGAACTGGGTAATCTTATCAAAAGAACTCTAAAGTGATGTAAACAAAGAAATTCAGCCAATTAAAATCGTTTCAGCGGCTTTAATAATCTTATTGTTTTATTTAATAAACATTCTGTTTTGAATAAGTCTAGACATATTGTTTTGACATTCTATGGTAACACGTTTAAGAGTATTTTGCTAAGCATGAAGGTGGATTTCCACTTCACTTATTTTCGTGGGATCGGAACAGGATGGGAACGGAATGGGATAGGATCACTGGACAGGGATCAGAAAAATCAATTTCCATTGAATATATCGTTAGCAAAGAAAATTATAGAAAGTAAATAAACATGGCTGCTTTAAGTAAACTTTCTAGGAAAACAAAATAACTTCTCTTGTTAAGAAGAAGATCAGAGATAACAAAAAGAGACGTAAATTCTTTTTGGATTAGAATTGTTACAAAAATATTTTTGACGAGAAACAGGAAGGAGAATTTTACATGTTAATCAACGAATCTTTGATCATGATTACTCCTTTAGATATTTCCGAATGTCAGAATCAAAATACAACGAAGTCATCTCTAAGAAGAGAAAAATGTGGGTCAAGTGAGCGACTCAGTGTTGTCTTCAGATACATAATAATAAGAGATGCACAAACGAAGAAAGCTCGAAACGTTTTCTGTTTGATTGGTTGAATAAAATGTGATACGACGGATTGACGGAAAAAGTTGAAGTCATTCAACTTTGGTTGGGAACGGAACAGCAAGGGATTGTCATTTCACAGGACAGCAAATCAATGATCTGCGCATGCTCACGTGATCTGCTATCCCGTTCTGATCCCGTTCAAACGCCCAGATATTAAAGAATTACATTTTTGCATCACAACATAAAAACGTTGTCACTCTTTGAGCTGGTACAAATGATAAGGAAGAACTTGACATTTTTAGTTTATTTTTGGTACCTCCAAAAGACCTATACAGGGTTTATGACATCACCAATCTTGCGCAGTCAAAAAGACTAAGACTGGGAGTTGAAAAGTTGTCTGCAATTTTGCGAATAATGGCTGCCACGAATGGGGGAAGGAAGGAAACAAAAATACATATTACTTAAGAACATTATTTATTTGATATGTAGAGATATGGTAAATGAATTTAACAAGGTAAAACACTCTTTTCAGGGGACATGCTTTTTCACCTCGGGTTCCCTTTAACGTACATGTAACCTATATACACATAGTATAGGATATAATATGCAATATAGGAACACTATAGCATTCTTATTGCATACATAGTACTACTATAATCCATGTTTGTTAATCGTTTCGGTATACTAGATTTAACTCTTGCTCAGTTTGGTTGGCAACTTTTCAACATCGAGTTTGCTTTAGTTATTTTATTGACCCCTTGGATTTCCCTTAAGTAAATCTTTATTGCTTATCCCAGGCTTTTCAAACTTCTAATTGCCTGATTTTTTTAATCACTTATGGGTCCTGTGAGCAAAATTCCCTTATCATTGAAACTAGAGAAAAAGTTTTTCCGTATCTCCTTAAAAAAAGACTAGATATGCATAGATACTAGATATGCATTACATTTTTAAATATTATAAGAACTTTATTAAACATTAGTGTATAGTAGTTATAGTATGTATTTTTTATTATTTTTATTATTTTCAAGTAAAATTAAATGATTTTTTGAATGGTTTTCCTAGAGAATTTAAAAATCTTAACTATACACTTGTTTACATAATGAGTGCATTTTATTTAAAGTATATTTTTATATGTATTAATTTTTGTGCACATCATTTTGCACATCTGTTCCAATTTTCATGCAAGCACTAACATGCTAGTTAGTATGAATGAGGTAGTTTACAATAGGTGCATTTAATTGGGCATTTACGGTATTGCTTTATTGTAATTATTGATCTATTATTAATGAACAATTGTGTAATTTACAATCATTTACAAACATTTTATTTATTTTCCCCTATATTTACTTGATGCATCAAAACTCATGGTCGATTGCAAGACCATATGTTTACTTGATGCATCAAAACTCATGGTCGATTGCAAGACCATATGTTTACTTGATACAATCCTTAATACAGAATTTTATAAGGTCAATAAGTAAATCTTGCAAAAAATTAAAAATATCTATGACTTCATATTATAATAATGAATTATGTAATAAGACTAGACACGAGAACGAAAAACATAATTTCTAATCTTATATTATTTCTAATCTTACTGTATTGTTCGGAGCTTAAATCACCACAAAAATTATCTCAAGATTTTGATCCAATGCAGCAATATTGATATTGAAAGTTGTGTTTGTATTTCTAAGACATTCATATTGGGCAGTTTGACTGATAGCCACCCTTAAAGAAATGTTGGGAAATAATAACAGAGCATGAAGCGTGAAGAAATGAACAATTTTTGGAAACTTTTTACACTGATTTTAAGGATTTGACTAGAATCTGGACTCAATAACTGATATATAACTTATAATAAAAATAACTTTTCTATGAAACTCTGGCCGTGTGTCTTTTTTGGCAGCCAATTTGTATTTTTTATATAAATAATTTTATCATTTTAAGAATTGAAGTCTCTATTTTGATATTGGAATGACAATACACAATTCAGTAGAGGAAGAGTGTTTTTATGAAAGAATGGAATTCATTCAAAGAAAATAAATAGATGTTATAATTATGTAATTAACCTACTAAATAAAGTTTGGATGGGCTATTGCTATCACTTTGCGGCGCTATCGTCATCGAAAAGCTGTAGTATCATCCTGAAATTTGGTTATGTCACTCTAGGCAATATTACAAGATCGCTGGCCAATTTGTTTTCAATTTTGTCAACTCGAAAATTTGATTTACATTTTTTATTTCTATGAGACTTTAACTTAAAAATGTTTTGAATTTTTTTCACTGTTTATAAGGATTTGACCAGTATTACTTTTGGACTTAGAATTTTTTTGAAAATTAACTTTTCCATGAGACTTTGACCACGAATTTTTTTTGGCATCTATTTTTTTATTTTAGGGAAGCTCTCTCTCAATTTTTTGAAATGATAAATTATAATTTTTAAAATTTCAAGAATTGAAGTCTCCATTTTGATTTTGGGAAGTTTCCTTTTTCAAGTTTGAAATAAATATCAATGTGTATTCACTTTAGGGTCATAAAGCATTTAATTACTATCGTGGTATAAATATTTATAACATTAATTACTTACAATTAAAATTAGAAATATAATGACAATACACAATTCAACAGATTAACAACTGAGAACCATGCTTTATTAAATGTTATGTATATAGTTAGATGTCACAAGTACACTGCTAATAGAACCCATGTTTTTACTAAAGTGTGATTATATGTATATGTGTTTATAGACACGGCACAGCATAAATATATTATAAGTTAAAGTATACTTTATTATACATATTATTATACTTGATATGATGTTTAATGATGTATGATATATAATGTGTGTATGCAATTCATATCCACCATGGAGAAGTTATTTTTGAGAATTGTTCAGGCTATGATATGAAATTTCACTACCCTCCTCTACAGTGACTTGACATAATTTTACATTGATAAAGTTGTTCCAATTGTTTATTTGAGCTGAAACTTTATCAACTTAATACGGACATGAAATCCTAGTGCCATGCAAAATTTGGGTGTTTATCCTTGATATGAAATTTTACTCTCCTCTACAGTGACCTGACATAAATTTACCTTAAATATTGTGTCCCAATTGTTTATTAGACCTGAAACTTTACCTTCTTAATAAAGACATAAAACACTGTATAGTGTGTGTATGCAGTGATGTGACATATTTGCGTGCTTAGGTTTAACTTTCACTTGGTTTGGTGAGCTATTTTCAATAGCGTACCTTTGATTTTTATATTTATGTATGTTATAAAAGATAAAAATATTTTCTTTTATTTAAAGAAAATGTATTTTTCTGTTACATGTTCTATTCTCTAGTATTATTTTAAACTTTATTTGAAAAAGATGGTAGAAAGCATGTGGAAAATGTTAATACTTTAATATACTTATATGATACACATGGTTCTTATTATAACCTATAAAAAATGGTATAGTAAACACATATACTATGATACACGTATACATATACATACATAATACTCATGCACATACACACATGCACAGGTACATTTATATTCATATTTATATACATATAATACATACACATACACATACACATGCACACAAAAATACATGTAGTACAGATTATTCTCTGTACATGTAACATATACAGTATACAAGTCTTATTTTATTTAAAAGTCTTATTTTAATCATAACACTATGATGCATAATGTGTGTGCTAATCGCATTTTCTTGATTTTACTTTAACTTGGTTTGGTGGGCTACTTTTGATTCCGTACATTTGATTAATACAGACTTCTAATTCTAAAAACTCTCTAATTGATTCACGAGAAAACAGCAAATCTTTAAATAACCCTTGGTCTATCTGTGTGTGTCCGTAATTAAACGATGTCAATGCTCTGGTCAATATTGATATTGTAATATATAACAGCATTGATTTGCAAACAATAAAATATAATGAATGCTCATACGTTATTGTACAAATTATAAAAGATCTAACAATAAAAGTTACGAGCCATGCCCAACTCTCCTTTGTCTAGTTTTTAATACACTTATACGACACAATTGAATGATCGTAGGGAAATGTTTGACAATGCTGATAAAAAAACGTTTGGTTTGCTATGAAGTTTCACCACTCTACCACAGAAGTTAAACAAACACGAGAGTATAATCCTGCACCGAGCTGAACCTTTTATAAAAAAAAAATATATCGATAAACGTAAAATGTGCATAAATTCATTTCCAATGAAGTATCGAGAAGAAACATAGCTAAACTAATAATTACTTCAAGCATATGTAAACGAGGTAAGATACCACAGAGGAGGCACTTCGTAGGTCGATATTACCAGGATAGGTTTTTAAGAAGAGAGTTTGAATAATAGGAATAATGCATTAGAAGTCATACACTGGAGCCGGAGAGCTATTATATAAAATCGGGGTTAATCGGGAAATTGGAACTTAAAGCAAACTGGGGGATAATCGGGTTCTTACGAAAGGCTATCATACTCACTAGTACAAAATGGGAAATTTTATACTCTATGCATTAGTACCTTATTTGCAGGAAAATGTAATTAAAGCACATTTTAGCATCAAGGTGCGCAAATCTTTAGCCCATTGGGCTCTTGTTCAAACTTACTTTGATTTCAAATTTCCTTAAAACAACCTTATTTATTCCAATAATCTGAACTCATTTTACTAAAAGTATCATAAAATTCGAATGATTCCTTTGGTCACCTGACGATTCAATTTACACTGTGCACCTTTTGTTTGCTTAGGTGAAATTTTCTACACTCAATGGACGAGATATGGTGCAGTCAGCATTTCTTTGACTTTGAATAAAAACAAAACCTGATCATTCTAGAAAGAAAAGAGTTTATAATGAGAAGAGGAATCATGTAGCAGTAGGGAGTCTTCCATTTGTATTGGAGAGTGCTTGTGTCTTTTGGTATTTACCACATGATTACTTTCTTCTTATTTATCCCATTACGTTTGGACTGATCTTGCAGGGAAAATGATATCCATAATACTTTGATGTCACAGACTGTAAAACTGCAAATAGAAAATAAGTTACTGTATGTGTTAGTATGTATGTACAACTGTAGCTGTAAGTATATGTTTGTGCTATGAATACAAACTTTAATTCAAATATGGATGTAGGTTGTATATGCAGCCTAGGATTTCTCACTGAGTTGTGGGTTATCCAAACATACTTCTAACATATGAAATTAATAGGTTGGGCATTATAATAATTTTATCTGTTCATGAATAATCTTTTTTGTGATGACATTTGTGGTATGGTGCGAAACATACTGAACAGTAGTAATTACAAGAGAACTAGATAGGAATGCTACAAACTGAAACCACTTATTTTTATCGACATGAACTACATCATTAGCTCATTTTTCAAGTGAAAATAAATGTGTCATTTTATTGTTGTTTTCAATCTTTAGCATTCCATTTCTCGTTATTATTAAAATTTTAATTACGCTAATTCTCGCTTACGTGTTAACGGCATAATCGGGAGAAATCAGAATTAAAATTACGCATGCGTGAACTGCTGCAGTGAAAACAAACAAAATTCAAAAACTTTCACTGTAGCAAGAGGAAAGAAAAGAAGGAAGGTTGTGAAAGTTTTCCTGTATTTTGTGATTGGCGGAGTGTCTTCTTATATTAGTGCCGATTGGCCTCCAGAAGCCAAGGATAGGTAAAACAACAAGTTGAAGTTGTTTGGTGTACAAGAATGTCCGTATTTGCTTCCTGCTGATGTTTGGATCAACGACCCAACATAGTGGCCAGACCTGGAATGGCCTGAGATATATGAATATCTTGTTAATTCTCCTGGTGTATTTACAAAAGAAGCTATGAAAAGTAGAAAATGATCATAATCATTTTTCAAGTGGTTGAGTTCGAGATGTGTTGCATCATCTTCCTGATATTGGAAAAAGGTTATGGTTTTTAAAGCTGATGTTTTGCCCTCTCAACGCTTAAATGAAGAGTGTTACGTGCCATGGGTTGCCGTTTGTCTAGAAAATACTAATGTCATTACTGCTCACTGTTCTTCTATGGCAGAGCTTGGTGAATCCTGTTCCCATGTTGGTGCCTTGTTGTTTAAAAAAGAAGCTGGAGTTTTCCTTGAATACAATAAGCGTGCCTGTACTGATGAAGCTTGCAAATCAAAGAAACCATTAAAAACTCATAAACCACTAACTGAATAAGAGAAGAAGAAGTTACTTTCAAACTTGGCAAAGTTGGACTCACAACCTGTTGTGCTGCATTGTTTTTCTGACCACCTTTCTAATTTTGATCCAAAATATGCCATTACCATTACCATTATGTAGCTTTTACTCTAGTGACAATATAGTTGAAAACATTGTATTTTCAGAAGTTTTGGAGAGAATTGAATTGTCTCCTGAAAGTATTAATTATATCTACAATCAAACAAAGCAACAATCTAAATCTAAAGTGTGGCATGATATCAGAGTTGGCAGAATAACTGCTTCCAAAGCGCATAATATATTACACACTGATTTCGAGAAGCCTTTAGTATCATTAATCAAAAGAATTTGTGCAGAATCAAAAATATTTTACACTAGTGTACCATCATTGAAATGGGGTTTAGATCATGAGAA
>JAULBZ010005159.1:0-13750 GCA_032360805.1 Neoturris breviconis | reverse complement strand
TATTCTGTATGTTTAAACAATCGAAACAAGATCATGTAAACAATCATCTATGAAACAATGCATCTTATTATCACAATTCAATTGTTGTTTGAATAAGCCTAGGAATCTCCACCGCAAATGATTTTATTTAGCAGTATCTTGAAGATCCCTTCTCTCTTTATAATAACACGAAGCAAACGAAGGGAAGAGCGCTAGACTTGGCCTCCCAGAGAAAACCTCACCACAGATAAAACTTGTCGAGTTTGGTAGGCTAGCTAGACTAAAATGGTTGAATAGAAAATATCCTGACTGTTTTGAATTTAGCCACTAAAAGAATTTATTACAATGATACAAATTGAAAGCGAGGTTGTTCACGCAAGGACGCGTCTAGTTTTTTTAGTACTGGTTTTTATATAATGTCATTAAAACTGTCCGATCTTATATAATGTATATAATGCTATGCTATGCTGTGTAATGATGTATGATGTATAATGTATGTATATCCAATTCATATTCACTGTGGAGAAGTTATTTTTGAGCATTGCTTCAGGCTATGCTATGAAATTTCACTACTCTCCTCCAAAATGATTTAATATAATTTTACCTTGATAAAGGTGTTTCAATTATTTATTTGATCTGAAACTATTAACTTAATAAGGAATTGAAATCCTAATGTCATGTAAAGTTTGTGTGTTTATCCTTGATATGAAATTTTACTACTTTCCTCCACAGTGACTTGACATAATTCTATCTTGATAAATGTGTTTGTTTTACCCTTTTAATAAAGACTTAAAATTGTATAATGTGTAGGTATGCAAATCATATTTATGTGCTTAGGTTTAACTTTCACTTGGTTTGGTGGGTTACTTTCAATATCGTATCTTTGATAAAAAGTTGTGGTAAGTAAAAATTCATCTTCAAAATCACCTTATTCACAGGGGTTAGACAATCTGATCTTTGAGAATCAAGTTTATAGTTTCATGACGACATGTGTATGTATATATATAATATGAGTGTTCCTTTTGTATTTAGGTGTTATTAACATGACTAATATAATGGCTACACTCTTTACATCACCTGAAAAGGTTTCTGAGTAAGTGAAAAACTAGTCTCTAAGTTAAATGATCTGTCTGCGAAATGTTATTGCTGACCTTTATTATTGTAAAACAAGAATAAAATGTTTATTATCTTTAATTTATATTCTGACTTAATTTTTCAAACAAGGAAATAATCTGTTGCTATCAGTTATTTTTTAACTGAAAACCAAAAACTAGCATCAATAAAATCCTTGAAATAACTGCCCATCTACACTCGTAGAGGAGTGTTTTTTGAGTATAATGGCTAGCTGAAAACCATGCAACAAACACTCCCTTACAGGATGATGTCCGGAAGTTATTTCAAGGTGTGTCATAGCAATATTATGAAGGACAATCTGTAAAATGAAATTTGTCATAAATTAACTGAATTTGACTAATTCAAACTGAGAATAAAACTTGCAACTAAAAACTATACTAAAAAACACCCCTCCACAGATGATGTCTAGTTATTGTCAGGCTTGCAATGAGAGATAATATAAATAGAAAACTGCAGGTTTCTTACTCTTTTCTGTAACCAAATGAGCAAAAATTGTTCAATGTCTGCAGTAAAGACACTAGAAGACATTGTTCTAGCATCCTTTACTGCTGACTTTGAACAAGGGCTTACAATTATGCACTTTTCATTTCTTAGGAAAATATTGTAACATGTTTCTACCAGATGTAATCATGTCAACTGGCTCAACAATGTTTATACGTTTCTATAGCAACGAAAATGAAAATGGAAATGGCTTTCAACTCAGTTTTAAAACACATCAGAAATGTAAGTAAAACGTTTGACACGGTGCTTGAAGTAAGAACAAGTAATCACTGTTGAGGAGAGATATTTCCAAGAGATATGCTCAAAAATCACTCCTTCACAGTGATTATTTGTTCTTACTTCAAGCAATTTTTTCAAAAATTAAGGAGCCATCTCCAAAATTTCGTTACAAAAAGCAGATATCTTAGCAGCTTTAAAAAAGTCAAAATCGATAACTTTGAGAAAAATTAATCTACGACGAAGAGTGTTAAGTCAAGGCGCTTGCAATAGATTGGTTTCTTCGGTACGAAGAAACCAATTAATTGAAAGCTCGTTGATTCAGCACTCTTATCCTGAGAACGAATTTTGGAGATGCTCACAAACTCAATTATATTCCAGCGTGTACCTCATCACTTGGTATGGAAGATAAACGAATACCAAAGGGAGCACTGACAAGTTCAACCTCTTTTAAGATTGCTCATGAACCCCATGAGTTAGCTGCTGATTATGGACGACTTAATGGATTATTTGCTTGGTGCAGTATAGTAAGTAGTACTCAAAAACCCTAAGTGTTAAGCCAATGAGCTTGCAATTGATCGTTTTCTACGGGACGAAGAAACCAATCAATTGCAAGATCATTGATTCAGCACTCTTCCCCTGATAACGAATTTTGGAGATGGTCCCTTAATAGGATGTAATCTAGGAATATATATATTATTATTGTTTACTTTATTTTGAAATAATTGAATAGGAATTTGATTAGGAACTGTAGATTTAGTCGTAGAAATATTTTCATTGTTAATACATGATTTGTAGGGAAATAATCTTGTAACTGCCATTTTTGAATGTACTTTGTTAATTAACAATGACTTGGGGCTCTCTATATACTTTTCGTGGTGTAAATCTGAAATTTTAATGACAGATTTATGTTCTATATGATCATCAACAACAGCAGCAGTTTCACTAAATAACACAGGGAATACGTAAGGAGCAGTGTGATGTGATGGTGTGATAGTTTCAGGTTCTAGAGATGGATGTTTCTTATTGAATCTTTGGCAAGGTTCAGATATGTTTTTTATTCTTGATGCATTATATACGAGAAAAAGAGTAGGGAATGGATTATATTATTGGTCAACAACAAAGGTTCACCACCAACAAAATGTTTTGAACAAACTCTACTATGATTCGTTTGGTTCCATATTTTTCTTTTTTTGTCAAGTCTGTTAATTAATAGGATCCATTTATTTCTGTTATTAGGATCTTTTTTAGCCTTTGGAAAAGGAAATAGCTTGAAATGGTGTGATGGGCAACTACAATCAGATTTTCTGATACTGTGCATGTAGCAAATCCCCGATTTCCAACTTATGAGGTTTCTTGAACCATTGTTGCAGTCTTTCACAGTTCAATAATACAAAGTGGTCATGTTATTCTATGTATTTACAACCGGTTTAACACCCAAAGTTTTAGTACTCTACCACTTCGGCTTCCCGCTTCAAAAGTAAACAAGCTCAATTTTTAGTGTGCACGTAGCATAGAGTCATTTTATTTGACACGAAACAAGTATTCGCCGGAATATGGTGTATTGGAACTAAATCTGCAAGATTCAAGGATTTTTTTAAATTTATTTGAAACGAGTTGTAGGTCGCCTTTTGCCCTGTATGTTATCCGTCTTCCTTTAGTTGCGCTACTTTTTTTTTAGCAAAAACTTTCGCCGGCAGAAATTTAGCAAATTTTGCAATTTTTCGGCATTTTCGCGAAAGTCTGTGACGCAAAATATTTCAAAACTTTTTTTTTGAATTCAGAGATGTTAGTTACGCTGATGTGTTCCACAAAATTCTCCACCTGGATGCTTCTAAAAAAGCTAGTGGCAATATTTCGATCAAATAACTCAATATCTCAGTCCGGAAATCTGCTTTTACTCTTATGAGTTGTTTCAACAATTCCATAAGGAATGGGCTGTTTCCAAATGAACTAAAATTGGCTGTAGATATCCCAGTTCATAAAAAGTAAATATTGACTACTCTTTGCGACTAGGTATGTCTTTGTTTCTCCCACCTAAAGAAGTCACCGGTACCAACGACTTGGTTTTTAGAGCTTGCCAAGCATGGATCAAACTTCCTAATGCATTAAAACTAGCTCCATCTCTTGAGATATTTAAGTCCAGCATTAAAGGCATTGACAGTATTTATTACCATTACAGTAAAGTTAGTTACCTGGCAGCAATGTAGGGAATTTTTTTATTATTAGAGCCCACCTTGCCCTTATAGTGTCCCCTTTAATATACTTGCCCCTACTTTGGAACTAAAATAGTTTTATTAACACCCAAACGCTAATTAGAGGAAGTAAGGTATGTATACTGTCAACTCTGAAAGTGATCAAAAAAATGTTTGAGAAATTGAGAGTTTGACTTATCAAGTATACAGTGAAGGGTAGAAAAGATCAGGGGTCCAATATTTCAAAATGTTTGAATGTTTATCCATTCATGTTCAAAATTTCAAAACACTCAATATTTAAACAAGAAAATACGATTGATTAAGTTATCAAGAGTTGAGAAAACTGAAAAGGCAAACCTGTTCAAAGTCAGCAAAATAACGTTAGAACAATGTTCACAGAACGTTGAACGAAACCAAATAAACCAAATATAGTTTTAGATGAGAGAAAATTGCACAGGGGGTATTGAGGTTTGAGATACCAAGTATATAGTTATTTAGCTTAAAAGTATGGCAAATGGCCAGGGGACCAAGCTTTTTGTTCGATATACTAAAATATTTGAGAAGCTGCGTACTCCATCAGCATATTTAATGTCAGAAACTTGCAAGGGAGGAAAAAAAAATGTTTGGGTTTCGTGGGCAGAACCTTTTGTGGTTGAGCTAATATATAAATAAGATTCCCTTTGCAATAAAGGAGAAAAAATATCATTCTTATAATAAGATTATTAAAAAATACCAAAACAACGTTGTCTATGTCTTATAATATTTTCTATGCCATCTAACTCTTTATTAAGAGTGTCAAATGTTTCACTGCACCTTCATCTTCAAATCCCTTGCTTCTTCAGTTGCTTTCTTTAGAAAATTCCGTGGTTGGAAAATTTAAGAAAAAGTTTTTTATAGAACATACTTTTGCGGTAGGATCAAAAATAATCTTTTCGCAGAGTTGCACAAAATCCACAAATGTTTCTTCCTGCAAAGAAGATATTAAAGCACCATGTCAAATCTGATATCAGATATCAAACTTCGATCGGATATTAACTTTGATATTGGAATCGTATAGCTTGCTAGATACAATGCACTTCCAATATTTAAACACGATACAGATTGGAAAGAAACTTTCAGTCATTTTAGATATATAAATCATAAAAACGGGAACAGCTAGCTAGGGTATGATTTCATAAGACCCCTTTCATACCTAGCCACAGGTATACAAACTAAAGGTAGTAGCTACATGATCCCATTATTGCTAGGTACTAGTTTACTTGAAGAGGAGTTCGAGCAAAAAGCTGGATTTGAGTTTACATCAAATAGCTACTTTCAAACTTTCAGCAAGATTTTCACACAGATTCCGATAATTCAAAAAAGTCAACAAAAATCTAATGTAAATCTAATATTTTGGACCAAAAATGCAATTTGGACCCTTTTTGCCTAAAACTCAGGACCACCGCAAACTTTGTTCGGTAAGCTAAAAAATTAAAGAAGGAAGCTTCCTAAAATCTAAATCAATCTTCCCAAAGTCAAAATTTCAATTCCTAAATGCTTCTTTTTTTTTTAAAAAAAAAAAATAATCTTATCATTGATTTAATTTTATATCTTTCAAAGATTGAGGAAGAAGCTTCCCCAAATACAAAATGGATGCCAATAAAGATTCATGGTCAAAGTTTCATAGAAAATTAAGATATCAAAATATTTAATAAGTCTCCACTTCTCTCCTTATGATTTAGGTATGATATTTTCTTGAATGCAATCAAAGTCTCATAGAAAATTAAAATAACAACAACAACAACAAACAAAATTGTACAAGTATCCACTTGTAACCATATAATTTAGGTATGATATTTACTTGAATGTGGTCTCATAGAATTCAAATTTTTGAAAACTCTGTCCCAAGTCGACAAAATCAAAAACAATTTGCCATTCATGGTCAAATTCCAAATTTAATTCTGGTAGTGGTGGTGTTGATAAGTGGTGATAAGTAAAAATTTAATCAAATATACAGTATTGAAAGTAGCTCACCAAACCAATATGATTTACATACACACATTATACAATGTTTGAATTATTTAAGATGGCAAAGTTTCAGGTTTAATAAACAATTGAAACACCTTTATCAAGGTAAAATTATGTCAAGCCACTGTGGAAGAGAGTAGTGAAATTTCATATCAAGAATAAACGCCCAAATTTTACATGTCATTAGCATTTCATGTCCTTGTTATGTTGATAAAGTTTCAGGTCATATAAACAATTAGAACACCTTTATCAAAGTAAAATTGTATGAAATCTCTGTGGAGGAGAGTAGTAAAATTTCATATCATAGCCTGAATCAAAGCTCAAAAATCACTCCTCCACAGTGGATATGAATTGCATACACATATTAGACAACATAGCATTATCTAAAACTAAAATAGAGAATACACCTATGTTATAGTATTAGTTGTGATTTTAAAGACTTGGTATATGTTACACTGTATAGGCTACTCAAACTATTATGTATAGCAAAGGATGCCTTGATCTTACGTACTATTGTACATTATGTATATATAATAATATATGTCTGTATGTATGTCTGTATATATCTGTATATGTCTGTATATGTATGCATCTATGTATACATACTAGTACTATGGACATAATAGAAACCATGCATTTAATTTAAATTTAATTATAAAAGTTAAAAACTTTAGATATTAAGTTAATAAAATAAGTAAAGGTGGTTGTCACCATCTGTTATTAAAATTAAAAATAAATAAAGAATAATAAAATAGAAGATTACATTATTCATTAAAACAATCTATTGTGTTATTAAAAAAATCTTCCTCTGTTGAATTGTGTAATGTCATTATATTTATAATTTGCATTGAAAGTAATTAACAATGTTACTATAATGTTACTGTTTGCTAATGCTAATAATGTCACTCATGATAGTAATCAAATGTTTTATGGCCCTAAAGTGAATAAGTTTAATACACATTGATATTTATTTCAAAATTGAAAAAGGAATCTTCCCAAAATCTTAATGGAGACTTCAATTCTAAAATTTTAAAATTTATTTTAAAGCAGTCTCATAGAATTGCCTAGAATTCCATAACCAAATTTCAGGACAGTACCACGCCTTTTCGGTCCATTGGCCCAAAAATTCAATTTGGACCTTTTTAGCCCAAAACTTGGGATTGAGTGGACGAAACCAACAACCTTTGGCAAGCCTTTCTAAAATATCGCCACAAATACTGGTATCGAATTTCAAAATGCTAGCACATGGTCTAACATGGTCTAAGAAAAGCAGGCTGCCGCCCCTACCACAAAGTGATAGTAATAGCCCATCCGAACTTTGTTTGGGTCGATATTTGGGAAAATGTTGTCCAAGACTCATAGATAATAAAATGTTGAAAAAATGTTTATAAATCCAAATGTGACTGCAGTAAAAGTCTCATAGAAAATTAAAAAACATTTCTGTCAACTATTTAACTTATGCCTCAATATTTGGTTGAATGTGGTCAAAAACTTTTTATTTTTTTATTTTTTTGCCAATACTGGTTCCTGAGTCCATAAAACCAAAAAAAAATTGACCAGTGATCTCGTATTATTGCCTAGAATGCGGACACTAAATTTTGAAATAATACCATGCCTTTTTGGTTCATTGGACTGAAAACGGAATTTGCACCATTAATTTTTTTTGCCGAGTCCTTCTAAAATATCGCCTTGCATGCTGGTACCAAAATTCAAAATGGTAGCACTCCGGGAATACGGTCTATTAAGAAAAATGGCCACTTTCGCTGCTGATTACGCTGCCAATGTGATAGTAATAGCTCATCCAAACTTCGTTGGCAGGCTAAAAATTTGCCAGCAGTCTTGTAATATTGCCTAGAATACCAAGACCAAATTTCAAGATGGTACCATGCCTTTTCAATCCATTAGACCCAAAATGCAATTTGGACCTTTTTCGCCTGAAACTAGGCACCAAGTGGACGTTTTTTTGTTTTTTTTTGGCGAGTCTTTCCTTTTAAAATATCACCTTGCATGCTGGTAACATTTTTCAAAATGATAGCACTTTAAGAACGTGATCTATTAAGAATAGAAGTCGCTGCAACATGATAGTAATAGCTTATCCATTCCAAGCTTAATTTGGTGGGCTAAAAAAGACAAGATAAGGAATAGTTTTGGTAGGGATATTCCCTACTAGACCATGCCAGGAACATTTATGTGTTACTGCTGCTATTGTGCTTAGCTGCATTTATATGCTCAAAGGAAGTTTCAAGTACCCTAAAGTTCTAAATGGTTTGATGCAAAATGAGATGAGAAGTATCACTAAAATAATTATATAATTAATGCAATATTATTATGGAAAATACTTACATTTATCAGATAATTGTATTTATCCAGCCAGGTCCAAAAATTGGGTGGGAAGTTTCACATATGTGTCGAAATTTCTCTTCTGTTCATTGCCCGATGATGAGGGAAGTATCTTGAACCGAAGACAGTTATAATTCATTAGGTCTATATTATTTCGTTTGTTTTATGATCAATTAATAATAGCTTAATTAAATCCTAGCTGATAGCGTGCTGATAGCTTGCTGATAGCCGATATAAGTATGGAATGCCATAATAAGAACGCCATATTTATGGTGCTTAATATTTTCGCAATTGTGCCAATAATTACCTTGAAATTTGGAGCATAGTTTCAAGCTATAAAATTTGAAGCTCCGCAGTGATTATTTACTTATTTATGCTTATTTTAAACATTTTGTCATACCTGCACTGATATTTAGAAATTTGATAAATTAACTTTCCAAGAACACTGGGCAAGTTTACAGGTAATTTCCAAATAGTGCTAGTGGTTGAAATAAGTATATATAAATTGCTGTGGAGGAGAGATTTTTGAACGTTGTAGCTGACATGACATATAAATTTCAATATCATCAAATATCATCAATCATGATCCAATATTGAGTATAATTATTTGCTTCGATCGTTAAAAATCACTTATAAATGATAATTATTATAAATTGAAAATAATTTAAAATGATTGACAGGCTATAACTTGGAATTGAAAGTTGAAATTAGATATAGAAATAGATGAAATTTTAGTACCTGTATAAAGTTAGTAAAGTTTTGACATTTTGACATTGTTTCAACAAAAAAGATTTGGCCAGCGGTCTGGTAATATTGCCTAGAATACCATAACCAAATTTAAGAACCATATCATGCCTTTTCGGTCTATTGGAACGAAAATGCAATTTGGACCTTGTTTTTTCAAAACTCGGCACTTGTGGACATAATCAAAACATTTTGGCAAGTCCTTCTAAAATATTGCCACAAATGGTAACAAATTTCAAAATGCTAGCACTTTGGGAACATGGTCTATTAAAAAAAGCAAACTGCAATGTGATAGCAATAGCCCATTCAAACTTTGCTTGGTAGGCTAAAAATCTTTAGAAGTGAAGCGTGGCACACAATCTGCCACTTTCACTAAGTCAAAGATAAACTAATCATTCAGTGTTTAAAATAATAACAGCAAACACTGTGGAGGAGTAATGTTTCATTGTTTCAGGCTCAATCAATCCTCCACAGTGATTATTTGCTCTTACTTTAAACACTATCATTTGAAAGCAACAGTAAGAATGCTTACATCATTATGGGGGAAGGTATCATCAACCAGTCCAATTTTGAGTGCTTCATCTGCTTTTAATATCTTGCAGGACAGTAACAATTTCATAGCCTCATTTGCACCAATCAGCTTGACTAAATGAGTTGCTCCACCAAAGCCAGTGGTGATTCCTCGTTTAAGCTGTACAAAACCAATTTCTAGAGTGATCAGTATATTTAATCTTCCTTTACCTAATGCTTATCCATGATAGAAATGTCTGATAAATACTCAGTTCAGCCATCCGGACACTAATCCGCTATAGCATAAATGTTGTTAAGTACCGAATTCTTTTATTTTATCAAGCTCCTTTTAATATTCATTCCTCAAATTGTTCACACTCTCCAAATTATACCGAAACTCTGCCCCTTCAAGTTTTGCACATCAATCAGTAAGAAATGTAAAATGTGAGGATTTTAGAGGGAAATGAAAAGAGAAATGGAAATGCATTCAAAATGCGAAAATGTGAGTGTAAATATCGTATGAATATGGAGACTTTATTATCGATATCTCCTGGTTGCTCCACAAACAGCTCAGCGACAAGAATGACATTCACTTTGGTAAAAATTCACCTCTCATGAACTAGTAGTGCTGTTAAAGCTTGATATAAGCTGAAACTAATCTGCTGCCACTCATGAGAGGTTTGCAAATGTACTTGTATTTACTGAGTTCACCTATATATATTTATTTTTGTGCACTCAAGAAGACATACAAATGGTAGAAATTGATATCTTTCTAAAAATGCAATGCCTTCTTTTCGCTTTTGCACCAACTTTTTTGCCTAGTGGAAAAAGCATTATATAGAAGGTATTTTCCTTAAATTTAATCCATGTAACAACTCTAGACCCCCCTGGAGTACATCCAGATTGTAATAGAATCATCAAATAACTTGAGGGGTAGTATCATTTTCCAAGATATTTTTAAATGACAGTGACTAATAGATTAATCTTTATCATTTTTGGTAAACAAAATGGATATGACATGTTGGATACCAACCGAAAAGAAGAATATAATACAATTCTTACCAGAATTCTCCTGCATAAGTCTGTAATCACAAGCTAATGCCAACTATAAATACAAAGTTATTTACAATTAACCAAAATCAATTGTATATATCCCCAATGCACACACACACGTACATTGATAAATTGAAAAATATACACATTAAAAATTTATTTATGCAAGCAAACCTTTTTCATTCTTATAATTCATCCACTTTTTATGGGGGATCTCCATTAGGCAAATCCATTCACGGAAATTCCAAATGAAGTCATTACATAGGCTGAATGTGACATCACCTGTCAGGTAATTGTACGAAATATTCTGTACTTCCTCTTTTCTGTTTTTGTCTTTCTTTACTTTTTTGAGGGAGTCAGCCTTTGAGATTAATGAAACAAATACATACATGTAAGAAGAGATTTGAAACTATAAAACTGATACAAAGACAGCAGTGGCTCAGTGGTTAAGCAGTGGCGCTTATGAACTGGTTCAATACCACACTTGGCGAAAATTTTGAGCTACGTTCCAGGAAGCACTGCCATGTACTTGTTCCCCTGTCAAGTTGTTTTGGCCATGTTTCAGGATATAAGATAGATTGAAGGTTGTATCTCTTATTAGAGAAATTATGGAGATCTGGAAGGGCAAAGAAGAACACCCTTTCTTAGTAGTGACCTCAGCCTTAAGAGGAGGTAACAATTAAAAAAAACAAAAAGATTTTATACTGTCATGTGGGCAAAAATATGTTCAAAGTCCCTAATGCTAGAACAATGTATTCAACATTGTTCTAGCATCTTTACTGTGGACTTTAACCAAAGTTATTTCCCACTGGGAGAAAATTTTTACCTCACCACCTCCACCAAGAGTATATCCTTGTAGAGCAGCAATCGTAATCAAAGGTAGATTTTTAAAATGTGTCATTAACTCTTGCATGTATCGACACATATGGCCACCAAGTTGAGGTGTACCTAAATTATTCAAAAAATATTTCAAATCACCTCCACTACAAAACTGATTATTTGAACCACATAATATGACAGCTTTTCCATTTTTCCATCCGCTTAGTTCATCAATTATATCACTGAACTTTGCTGCAATTGATCCAGATATCGCATTCTTGCTTCTGGGATTATCAACAGTGAGAACTCCGATTCCATTATTGTTATTTAACTGTAAATGAACATCTCCATTGGCATATGTTGGAAGTTTTGACAAAAACCATTCATAGCTGTGTTCACTATTTTCCTTCTTACAACTTGTGGATAACCACTTTACATGTTTTGATGTGAAAGTTTTGCGTAGTTTTAATAGATTCATTTTTATTCCATAAGTAAAAAGATTAAATGTTTGTTTTTCTTCTTCTAAATTAAACAACATTAGTATTGTACATGATGTAGGGCACAGCATGAAAGTATACCGAATACAGTCCCGTATTTTCCTGCATTCGAATTGTGTAATGCCATATATGGTAACACACAGTCCAAATATGGAGATGGGAACGCATATGGTAGACTTTCATACTGTGAGGATCATCTTAAATATTTTGTGCCAAAAATCTTTGGCAGACTTAAAGAAACTAAATTAGATTGAATTCAATAAAAGTGAAAGTGCACAAAAGTGTGTGGTGTCAACAAGCTTGCAATTGGATTGGATTATTTGCTATGAAAAACCTCTCCATCGCAAAACCATTGACTCAGTACTCTTCGTTGTAAATGTTATATCTAAGATGTTTACCTTGAGTGAAACAAAATTTTGTACCACATGAAACATTTTTGTATTTAAGTTTAGAGTCAAAGTTTCAGGTCAAACAAACAATTGGAACGCATTCTTCAAGGTAAAAGTATGTCAAGTCACTGTGGAGGAGAGTAGTAAAATTTCATATCAAGGATAAACACACAAACTTTACATGGCATTAGGATTTCATGTCCTTATTAAGTTGATATAGTTTCAGATTGGACTTCAAAGCTTGGACTTCAAATCTCAACTAGACTAGCATCGTCTCTTCCTAGTCATGTTAGAATTTCTGTAAATTCTGATATCTCAATATACCGATAATATTTCCAAAACCGATTCCAATCTAATCTAGGCTAAAGTGTATACTAAGTTACATTTTAGATTACTTGTGGTGTATCATAATAAATTATTGACTCATTAATTCATATTTTTAAATAATAGTTTTTAACGAAGAAAAGTTGACTTTATCCAAAGATATTTAGAGAAATCTGCTACCCAACGACAAATGTCATACACTACAAGAAAGCAATTTCCTACTCGTTCGAGTAAGGTGTAAATTATACATGAAAAGCATTTTGCTAGTGTGTAAGTTAACATGGGTAAAAACTGACAGAATCTCTAGCTTACATCTTGCCATTTTTTCCCACACTAACTAAACTTAAGGAAGGTTTATTCATGTAGACTAAACGCCCAAGTGAAGACAACGTAATATTTTCTTTTTTGTCAAACTTTCGAAAAATATATAAAATTTTTACCTTTTTATTTCCATCTTTTGATTGAATGATAGCATTTTCCAGCTGAGCAGTGGGAATTTCGACAGTGTTTTCTGCAGTTTTTTCATTAGTGAATATTGTAGATGGAATTTCTAAATAATCAAAATAAACCAATACAGTTAAGGTCCTATTACAAGGTGAAACATTTCTTTCAGAAATACTTTTGAATATTCCGGACACATTTCAAAGTCTTTAAAACTGTTTCAGTGTATTTCATGAAAAAGTAAAAATAAGCGTCCGTTGCTCACATGGTCTCTCCAATAGGGAACTTTAACATGATATTTTCTACGACAGAAGCAGTAATTTAAACAACCGTCACAGAATATTAATCTGGTCCCAGAGGAATAGATAAACAAATAAAAAATTAAAGCAAATGAAAGCAAGAAGATGAGTGTTATAAGCGACATGGATAAACCTTTTTTTGATGGTGAAAAACGAACATGCGAAGATTGATTTAATGATGATGTAAAGTTATTATTACTAATTCAACAAAATAAAATTTCTACTAAAAAGGATCGCTGAGTTTCTTCACTGGCATCATCCAATATTGGGTTTGAATAACTGGAATGATGACAAGTGAAAAT
>JAULBZ010005158.1:0-13750 GCA_032360805.1 Neoturris breviconis | reverse complement strand
TGACAACTTTATTCGAGCATATACTTGGAACACATAATGTTCTTTTATGACGTCATCGATCTCCTGTTGTTTTTATAGTTTCTCATATAAAATGTTTTTCTAGGAGGAGAAAGTATTAAACTTCGCTATTGCCCTCTAAAAATGGAAAAGAATAAAAGAATGATTCGTGTATATAACAAATAAAGCTCAGCGCATCGAAGAAACTACTAGCCAAGGATTCCCGTCTTTTTGCTTCCTTCATTCATTCATTTTCTTTCTTTACGTTATAATTCTGTCGTTTGAGATTTTAGTTTAATGTCAACATCAGATTATGGAAAGGAAACAGAAAATGGAAACAAGGTCAGAGCTTAGTATACTAGGCTAAGAAACTACAGACGAGTATAACTAAAAGAATGAATAAGTTTTAAATATTTGATGAACGATGTAAACGTTGATTCCTACAAACGGGAAATATTTCGGGCTAAAACTAACAGGACACATTCCATTGGTAGAAATTTACACCATACATTATTTGATGTCAATTTCTACAAACGGAAGTATTTTGACATGAATTTGTGTCTTCCAAATGTGTTTCATCTGTCACCTTGCGACAAAAATATCGTACATGAAAGCACAAATCCGACCATGCAAACATAATCCCGACTATGAAAACACAATTATATTCATGACCAGACGAACAAATTATTTTTGCATACTTTCAAAAATACAGATGGATGGAGATATTCGTGATAACAAAAAGAGTTGTTATTTGGGAGGAGAGAGAGGTGTGCGCAAAATGCTTCATATGTTATCAAAGAATGCTTCTTCATAAAAAGATGTCTTCTTTGTACAAACAAATAAATAAAATATTTAGAGGAAATAAAAAGGAACAAATAACAAAAAATAACAAAAAAACAAATAACAAAAAATTGAATAGCAAACAAAAGCCTGCATTAGTGAAACAGTCAATAGACTAATGAACACACGATCAATAGATTAATGAAACTCGAAAACCAGTGAAACATTTTTTATAACAGCCATATGTTCTTTTTCTTTGCAGAGATTTCTTTTATAATGATGATTCATTCATCTAATTACGGTATAAAATAGAAAAGATTTTCTAATCTATGGATTGTTAATCTCTTTAGAAATTAAAGAGTATTTTTTGGAAGAAAAATTTCACAAAGTAAGCCTAGTGTGAAAAACCTGCTCTTTTCAACGTTGTTCTAGTGTCTTTACTGTAGATTGCACATATTTTGGCGACTGGGAGGTGTTGTAAGATAATAGGGCTGGTTTACCTTATTTCTCCCCGTATAATCAATAGGCGTGTCCATGTTCTCAAAAACATGTTCTTAGAACTACAAAGCAAATATAAAATCACGTAACAAAGGTTTCACAGAGGAATTATACGCGGAAAAATCTGGTAAGACACCCGGAATAAATTTAATCCAGTTTAGATATCCATAGTCGTGAACCCAGTGAGCAAAAACTTGTTCAAAGTCCGCAGTAAAGTCTTTACTGCTGACTTTGAACAAGTTCTTGCTTTCTGGAAAGGGTTAATACCCGAGCTATCTCTAGTTACGGACTGTGCATTTTACCAATCCCAGTGAGCATAAACTTGCTCAGATTCCGCAGTAACAACGCGACCGTTGTTTTACCGTCCTTACTGCATAATTTGAAAAGGTTTTTACGGGACGACCAATTGATATTACTTTCCTTGATGTGGATTTAACCCTTCATTAGTATGGTGTGGTCCCCCTGAATTTTTAAATTTTGCTGTGAAAGTAACTTAACAAAAATTATTATTCAGGAGGTTATTTTCTTACATACTTTAAAAATTTGCATCATACTTTTGCGATTTTTTTCCCCTTGAATCTTCTAACACCTTCCTATGAATTAACAAATTTCCGGGGGTACCCCACCATACTAACGAAGGGTTAAAATGTTTATTTTCATTTCACCTCAATGACTACGACCATATATGGCAATAACCAATTGTAGCCGGGGATAACTGTATTTCCCAGTTCTTCAAATGTATTTTATGTATATTTTTCTTTAACAAATTTGTCTTCTGATTTTTTCATAAGCCATCTCATGCAGTACTACCATGATTTCTCGAAAAATTGGAAGTTTCAGAAATCGGGGTCTAAGTAAAACTAATAAAAAATACATGGCATAACTGTGTTATTTTTTACTTTTTGAGTAATTACGCCTATATTGTAAGTTTTCAGGTTATAGTTTATAGTTTGTATATTATATAATATATATATAGTAACTTATAGTTTGCCAGAATAGAATTTATAGACATAACAAAAGTTATTAAAATTATTGTATTCGACAAAATTTGTTTTAAAAGAAAAGTTCCTTTGAAAGAATTGTGTAGGTTTTGTCTAAGTTCGGAAGCTCAGGGATTTTACTTGAAGAGATCTTAAAAACAGTTAAAAAAAACGGAGAATTCGAAAAATTAAAGTTGGAAATGTCCAAGTAAGCTATAAAGGCCGTTTTCCATGTGACGTGTGACGTCAATTTCTACCAATGGAATGTCTTCATTTGTATTACGCACGGAATTTTACGCTAATGGAAATCCAGCTTAATAGTACTTAATAAAAATAAAATACATGATTAAATTTATGCCAGCACACAGTCGGATCAACGTTAAAACAACGTTAAAATGACATCATGACGCCGTTTTGACGTTGTTTCGACGTCGTGTCTGACGTAAATTACACTAATGGTCAAGTGACGTTTGACCAACTTTTTAAAGACGTTTACATTTTATTGGCCTAAGGGAAATATAAACAATAAAGTGGGTGGGATAAATAAGTGGGAGTCTTAAATTGGATGTTTACAACAGGTGCATGTAGGTGTTTTGTTTAACAAATAGATATCAAAGTTGTCTATAGAAATGTCTGTAATCATTGTAACCAATGGAAACACGTGTAAAATTCAATGTAACCAATAGAAATACGCTGCAATGAAAATTCTAAACTGTAGGAAATGGAACACACATATCTACCCAGTGGTTAAATGACTTGTTCAAAGTCTGCAGTAAAGATGCTAGAACAATGTCGGTCGCCGTTGTTCCAGCGTTTTTACTCTTGACTTTGAACATGTTTTTGTCTGCTGGGTACAAGCATATAAATGAGATTCTCTTTTATATAGTTAATAGAAATGTGTTATTGAATGATGAAGTAGCTGTTATTAAGTTTATAACTGGTTATAAACTGGTTATGTTATGGGGTTATTTTCGAACCTTTTCTTTTGTTTATCTATTTTTGGGGATGGACTTTAAGATTAACGGTTAAATCCCATTAGGCGATTAAATTTGCGTGAAAGCAAAAAGAACGTATTTCATTGGAAGAAAATGGACGGCTACCAATTGAGTATCTTCTTTTGGCTTTCACTCGGGTTTTTTGGTATGCTGGAAATCAACCTTAATATACCAGTGAGCACACGACGTCGTATCAACGTGGAAATGACGTCGCGGCGTCATTTTGACGTTGTTGCAACCTTGTGTGCCGATTGCCGTTATATTCCTTTTTTTTACAGAATTGGTTCGTGTATTTCTCTATATCCATCTGTATATGATTTGTGTACTGCCATATATGGTACCATTCATATCTGATAGATGCCATAGTAAATGTTACACAAAATCAATGGTTGCTATGAAGATGAGTTTGAAGCCAACATAAGGCATTCCATTGATTGGTGTGACATATATTTACCAATCGACTGCCTTCTTTTGGATTTCACAGCGAATCTATTGATATGGCAAAAATGGTCATGTAAATATAGTTTCAATCTGTTGTAGTTTATCTGGATAATTTTCAATTCTTTAAAGTTGCTTATCAAAAGGCAAATTTTTTTCTTGAAAAGTTGAAAAGAAGAAATTCCATTGGTAGAAATTGACGTCACGTTATGCGATGTCAATTTTCTACCAATGGAATGTCTTCTTTTGACTTTGACTAGTGGTAATCAACCCTTACACTACCGAATAAGATACCGTGTAACTCTGTATTCGTACTGTGTATTGCCATTTATGGTAATACATTTTCCTAATACGGTGTTATACGGGTCCGTACTCGGTAGTCTTTCACACTGTGTTACAGTTATAGATTTAGATAAAATGATGTCAAAGCTATGGTTTCTTACGATTTTCTTATTCCAATTGATGTTAATAGCTAAAGGTTATAATGGTGCATATGGAATTTGTAAGCCTCGCTTGTTCATGTATATGATGAGTGATATATGCAGGTATCAATCACAAAGAAGAAGAAGAAGAACAAGAGGTATATAGTTTGAAATTGATTGGTTATCGAGTAACATGGAACCAATCAATTTTAACCATTTTCACATAACACTTACGAATTTTATTTGGGACAAATATATCGTTGGTAGGGCTCTGTCAAACTGGGGAGGGGGGCTGATCCAAGCATTACCCAAACACTAGTTTTGTCAAAACAACAAATTGTTGCCTTGCAAAGAATTTCCCACTTAAAATTATGTGGTTTATAATCCAGAAATACTGATCGAAAAAAAGATATGAAGCTGAACTTTGCAGCGTTTGTGTGCTGTAGATGGCTACTAAGTATTGAAAAGTTTCAGTATCAATAGCTGTACTGGTTAAACAATTATACAGCCGCACAATATGACAGGAGGAAGAATCAGCCCCTCCCCCAGCCCCTCCCCACCAGTACTAATATGGGCAAAGGCCTTAATGACGTCTTGCACGAGACGAAATGAGAGGAGTTTGTTATTTTATTGGATTCATGAGAGGTTTACTATCCATCCAATCTATGCAGATACACGTCGTCGGATCAACGTCAAAACGACATCGTGACGGCGTTTCGATATTGATCCGATGTCGTCTGACCACATCATATTAATTAAACAGGTTTAAATATAGATATTAGCTTTTAACAATTACTATTTTTATTTTAGTGCGTGTGATCAGTAAAGGTGATAATTTTATGTCTGCGGATTCCGCAAGAACATTCCTTTCAACAAGAAAAAGAGGGTTGTCACAAGATTTAAATATTATGGACGAATGTTGTTCGAGAAAACCGTGTAATTTTAAAGAACTGTCCGAATATTGTCCATATATACCTGTAATGACGTATTCTAGATCAAGAATAGTGTGACAACGTATTTTTAAAAATATCAAGAAATAAATAAATTTGCTTAGAACTTTCCATCCCAACCGGCAAAAACCTGTTCAAAGTCAGTAAAATAACGTTCAAAGAACGTTATTCTAACGTTATATTGCTGACTTTGAACAGGTCTTTGCCAACTAGGCTCTTTCTTTCGAAGTCAGAATTAACTGTTGGAAATTACTATATATATATATAGGGAGATCTTTCAACCTCGTTCCCAGGGCTTCTTGCCTTTTTGAAACACGGAAGAGCAGCTCTTCCGTGTTTCAAAAAGGCAAGAAGTCCTGGGAACGAGGTTGGGAGATTTTTCACAAGTGATACCTGACGCTAACAATATCTCAATAGACAAAAACTTGTTCAAAGTATGCAGTAAAGATCCTAGAACAATCTTAAACACGTTGTTTCAACGTCTTTACTGGGGAATTTGAACAAGTTTCTGTCTATTGGGATTAGCATACATTTTCCTAAAATTGTTATGTATATGAAAGAGAGCTTCATACCAAGTAAACCAATCGATTGCAACCTTGTTGACATAATTCACAGCGTAAATGTCTACTGAATACGGACCTGTATAACTCCGTATATGGACTGTGTATTGCCAAATATGGTTATACACAGTCGGAATACGAGTTATACGGGTCCGTATTCAGTAGTATTTCACGCTGCAATACGCTTCATTGAAGATTTTATGTAAAAAAATTGTCCAATTTTAAATCTACAAAAGAACTCCTACTTGCCCTGCGTCTTGAGAGTCGATTCACAGGCAAACGTATACGAAGGAGGAGAGATTTATTTACATACTGAACCCTACTTTGAATAGGCGTGCAGAATTTAACTCCAGAAGTTGGAAGCCTCAAACCGACCATACTGGATAGGTAGAACATAGACTCGATTCGAGTCTTATAAATTGTTTTAAAACTATAAAATCTGTTTAGATCCTTCAAGGAAGAACTAGGCATAAATAAATTATCTGGTTTCGTTCCTTGATTAAAAGAAAATATGTTAGACAAGTAGAGAGACAGACATAAGTGTTATCTAAATAATTTTACCAATAGACTGAACATCATATCTAATATTTTGTCTCAAAGATAAATATTATTGATGATGTCATCAGTACATGACGTCATTTTAATCTAATGTTCCAACGCGGGTGGCGATATTAATCTATCCATGTTTTGTTTTTTGATAAGGAAATTGTCGTATATATATATAGTATGTATACGATGGGTTTGCTCCAGGTGGTAAATATTAAAAAGGAAAAAGATACACAAACGTTTCACTTTTCATTTGCAAAATCCTAAACAACCTGGTACTGACATCATAGAAATGACGTATGGTTATAGACCGAGCGGCAGAGCGAAGGGCTATACATGCAGGCTCGCAATAAATGGATATATCTGCATATCAACAAACGAAGACCTATTCCATAAAAACAACCGATTCTTATTATTTCCTATATTACAGATAACAGTTACCATGGATACAGTGTTAAACCAAAACAACACAAACACAAATGAAAACAACAAGATTGTAAACAAGTTGGCACAAAGCGGTCATTATACGTCCAATTATTTCGTTGTTGTTGAATTATACCACGTGAAGACCATACCACGTGATTATAGTGTATGATAATACCACATGACCATTTTAAGTCATTACAATTAATTGGTTCGTTCATGCTGAGGGGACCAATCAATTTGCAAGAATATTTGTGCAGCACTTGCAATTTATCCTTTTTTCAGCAGCTCATACATTATCCGTGAGAGTTCGGAACGTTTACCAGCGGACAATAACTTGATCAAAGTCCGCAGTAAAGATGCTAGAATAATGTTTTCAACGTTGTTCTAGCGTCTTTATTGCGGACTTTAGACAAGTTCTTGCCCACTGCGATAGTTTATAAAGCATGTACCACGTTTACACAGAGTTTTTAACGCATTACTTGTCGTACGTCACATTTAATGCATTACTTGTCGTACGTCACATTCATCTCACAGAACACTCGACAACTTTACTTCGTCGATTAAGCACCGTGTGGGAGATTACCAGTGGAAAGAATTCTTGAGTAGCTCTTTATCTAGCCATTTTCGATGAGCTGACAAATTTGTTCGTTTTATTTTCCTTTCACGTTGTTGTTTTCCTGAAACAAAAGTTTAAATTTGATTATAGTCGAGTTTTTGAATAAGGAGCATACTCTATAGCGGACACCCCTCTATAGTAAATATTTGTCTTGATTACAACTGAACAATACCCTTTCCTGACACATTTTTTGTCCGTTCCAAATATGTACCCTATGACACATTAAACGTTACTCTGATCTTCCAAATAAACACCCCCTTCCCCATTCCCTCCCTGTACTGCAATGTTGTTCAATTTTTGCAGTGCCCAAAATCACCCTTCTCGCAATTATTAATCACTCCTCCCTATTATTAAATTTCACGTCGAACACTGAACAGTAAACTATGTCATCTCATCGATTATTTGGAAGATCAGTCACATGTACATGAACACGATGCGTCGGCCGCTCAAGGAAGAAACATGCTGTGATGCAATAATTACAATGCGATTACATCCTTTTTGAGCAGTTATCACACAGACAAGTTTCTGCTTTAACCCTTTTTTAGTATGGGTGGGGTATCCCCTGAAACTAATTCATGGGAAGGTATTATAAGATTCAGGGGGCAAAAAGTCACAAAAGTATGATGCAGATTTTGTAAGAAAATAATTTTGTAATATGTAAGAAAATAACCTCCTGAATTATAATTTACGTTACGTTACTTTCACAGCAAAATTTAAAAATTCGGGGTGTCCACACCATACTAATGACGCTATATTTTTTATATATTTGTAAATAGGTCTATCAATTATAAATTAATTAAAACATCGCGTACATACCCTTTCTATTTCGTTTATATATAGTTTTCTTTCTTCGTATATGTTTTTCTTTATCAGCAGCTTCTTCAGCAGTTACAATATTATTCGCTGTGTTGTAAGCATCTCTCATATCGTTTTGTAAGAGTTTCTCAGCTGTGTTCATGATATCCCCTTGATCTAAAACAAGTGTTTAATTTTAAAACTATTAACCCTATATGTGCTGGGAATTTTGGGGCATCTCAAAGCTGTCTATTACAAAAGTAATAAAAAGTGGTACCAAATATATTTTGCTGCAGTCTGATGACGTTATCCCATTAATTTTAAATGGACCATTTTCTTTAAAAACCGTACGTTATTAGAACTTTGCTTTAAAGAGTTCTACAAAAGCTTTTCATTCTGTTTGCACTTTCAAATAGGCATTCTCATGTTCTTTCGCGCATTTTCCGGGGTTTCACTGAAAATGTTGGAAAATGCCGAAATTTTAATCCGACAATCAGAAAAAAATCCAATTTTTAAAAATCGAAAAAATTGGGCGAATTTAAGCAGTAAAGTAGTAACTATTAAGGTGGATTTACAGTAGGTGCAAAACTTCGCATGGAAACCAAAGGGAGACATTATATTGGTAGAATTTGAAACCACACGGTGTGCGATGCCAATTTCTACCAATGGAATGTCTTCTTTTGACTTTCGCACGATGTTTTTCGCATATAGTGTAAATCCACTATTATATGACTTCTAGTACTCCAGATTTTGTAAAGATTTTTTTGTTAATTTTATGCTTATTTAAGTGGCCATAACTTCCAAACAAATGGTGTAATTGAGCACAAATCACCACCAATCGTATGTAAGTTGCTGAATGGTTCGGAAGATATATAAGTTTATGGGGTATTTTGAACGCTGTTTAAACGCGTATACTTGTAGTTGACGCGAGTTTTAAGTAAGTTTTCCCGAATATGTTTTCCCGAATATGTTTCCATCTTAAATACTAAAAAACTTACGGTAAATGTTCAAATAAGCGCTGCTGACTGCTGACTAAATTGAAACAGTTTCTTTGATCAAAAGGGTGAAATATTAATAAATGTTATGTATGTGAATACGTTATACTGATGGCTTTGCCTGTATTGCGTCGGTGGAGACGTTTCAAAAAACGTGGGCACACAATGTTGGAGCAACATTGAAACAACGTCAAAATGACATCACGGCGTCATTTTGACGTAGTTTTGACGTTTTTGTCGTGTGCCAGCAGTGTACAAATGATATTTTAATAACAATTATTCCAGAGATAATCCTCCAATGAAGAGTGATATGTAAATAACCTTGAAATTGGTTGGATTTTTATATTCAGAGAAGCCAATCAAATCAAGATCGTTGAAAGAGCGTTGAAAGAATACTCTCCTCAAGAGAAGATACATACCATATATATTACTACTCGTGACATCACCGAATATATTATCTTTTAAAGAAGGTAAAACGCTTTTGTCTTTATTATCAAAATAATAGGATACTTCATTTTGACTCGATGATCTTGTTTCTGCGCCAGGTAATGTTGAATATCCTGGATTCATTGACATTGAAGTAACAGCTTCGCTAGTGTCAGTTAATGCATGACCTCTTGCTTTTATATTTTTTTTAGCAGCTATGCCCTATAGTAATTACAGTTGTATAATATTTATAACACTAGGTCATCACTAGATTCATACGAACGAGAATGGTGAAATGTGCAGGGTTAAGCTTTCATTAGTATGGTGTGGATCCCCTGAATTTTTAAATTTTACTGTGAAAGTAACATAACAAAAATTATTATTCAGGAGATTATTTTCTTACACACTTTAAAAATCTACACCATACTTTTGTGACTTTTTGCCCCCTGAATCTTCTAATACCTTCACATGAATTAACAAATATCCGGGGGTACACCACCATACTAACGAAGGGTTGAAGGGGTATTAAAGGATAAAAGTGTAATTGAGTAATATACATTCAAAAATTTCAATAAATCTATTCACATGAGAATGAAGTGTTACGGCCGTTCAAAGTAGAAACTTGTTGCAATGTAATTTTTTTTTTAAGCACCAGTTTTGACTTGATGACGTCATCCTAATTAATGACGTCATCAAAATTGTGTTAATTGTGTTAAAATGTTAATTATGTGTTGACCTAATATTCTGGAAAGTTTAAACACTACAACATGGTCCTATCAAAAGTTATGGAGGGGTTGAAACACCCCCCTCCCCAGTATTTAGGAGCCCCTAAAAGGCCCAGTATTAATAGGGTTAAGAGGATCAAATATTAAGGCTGATTTCCATTAGGTGAATTTTTTCGCACGCGATACTTTTATCGAGAGAATTATTTTAATAGAGAATACGCATTGTTAAAAAGGTCACTCGATAAAAGAAAGGCTCGGTTGAAAAATTAGCTCGATAAAAGTAGCGTGTGTGACAAAAAATCAGCTAATGGAAGTTAGCTTTTAATTTTAACCTTATGACTCTTCTGCGTGATGTTACAGAACTTCTGCGTGACGTTAGAGAATTTATTTTAATGCTTACCTTTTCTACACAATTCTTCTTCATCCCTAATTTCACCTTTTTCCCACTTTTTAAGAGTCTAAATCTTTTACATCTTGCTGTGCTGCTATCTTTGCTTTCAACTGGAGTTACAGTAACTGGATCATCATCTTTATTCGTTATACCACTAAAATCCGAAGTTAACTCCGCGATATGGGTATCAATTTTAGGTTCTTTAGAAGTAGCTGATGATTTAGGCAATACTGATTCTTCTATTACTGTATTAGGAGATGCCGCCGGTTTTATCAAAGTTATCGGTACCTTATGAGTTATTGTTATTTCTTCTGGTTCTCCTTCTAAGTTAGTTGAATCTTCTTTCGATTCAGATTTAACCGGCTGAGATGATGTTTCTGCTGAAGATTTTGGAGAATCATCTCTTGATGATGGAGATGATGATACTGATGGAATCAAAGATATCGGTACCTTCTGATTATCATCAGGAAGTTCTTCTTGTGTATCTGTTAAATATTTATTAGAACCTGTACTCTCACTTTCGGCTCCTTTATGGTCTATTGTTTCTGGCAAAATGGTATCTACTTTGCTATTGAGGATGTTAGTAAAGGACTCACCAGCTTTTATCAGTTCTTTCTCATGTCTAATAGGAACTGATGATGTGTTAGTGCTTATTTTGGTAAGTTGTTTTTCAATTTTATTAAGAGTGAGGGGTTTTGCTTTGGTATTTTCATTAGATATATTTGAGATTTCATTTTCTCTCGATTCTTTGGCAGACTGTTTGGATTGTTTAGATTCATATGATTTCACAGGTTCGTCTTTTGATTTTGATGTGTCTTTTTCTTCTTTTAGTTGTTCTCTGCTGTTTTCTGCATAAGTTTCCTTCGAACTTTTTGAACTTTTAATTTCTTCGTTGTTTTCGTTCGAATTATTTAACTTTAATTCTTTCAGTTTGTTTTCATCAGCAGAAATCACAGGTTCTTTATCAAATTTCTGTTTTTCCTTTTCCTGTTCGTTGATATTTTCTTTTTCTTGTGACTTATTTTCTTCTCTGTGTAAGCTATCTGAAAAGGTTTTGTTTTCTTTTTTATCTCCTGTAGATAGTATCCCCTCTTTTTCATCTCTTTCCTTTTTTTCCTCCTGTTCTTCTTTTTCTTTTTCGCTTTCTTCGCTAGCATCGCCGTAATCATAACTTGGTCCAGAAATACTCAACATTCCTGCAGCCTCGGAATCACTTTCTAAATCCTTTGCTTTATGCTCTGCCCCTGAACTTGCATGTTGTGAAATGTCAGAATTGTTGAAATCGTTAGCTTCCCCATAAACAAAATGCTCAATATTATGAACATTTACATTATCATGGGTATCGTTTTTGTTATTATTATTGCTACTAATATTATTTCCATCTGGAAGGTCTCTGTTCTCTCCTCTTTCTATCTCTGAAATTGTATCTATCCCTTCGTTCTTCATAAATTGTGCAGTAACACCCTCTTTAGTTTCGGACGAAGCTTGGTTTATTTTATCAGCAATCAAAGGAGATTCAGGTTTGATATTTAGTTCTTTTAACTTTTTCGATAATTCTTCTGCAAGCATCTCTTTAAGTTTTGCTTGAAACTCAGGCGTCATTGGGGCTGGTGTTTTCTTCTCGTTCTTTTCTTCCTTTGGTGGTTCTTTGGGTGTTTCTTTCGCTTTTTCGTCAGGCTTTTTTTCTGGTTTTTCTTCTGGTTTTGCATCCGGTTCATGTGCTTCACCGTGATGTGGAGGAGCTTCTATCGGTAGTTGTTCATGATGCTGCATTACTGGTGGTTCAATATGTGGTGCTTGATGAAAAGGCTCACTATGATTTTGTTCTGCATGGTGAGGTTCAATTGGTGTATTTGATTGTATAACATATGGATGTTGAATATTTAAGACTGGAATATGGTGTGGTTCTTCGTGATGCTCCTGTGGTCTTTCATGGCCATATGAACCTTCTGAATGATGACCATATGATCCTTCGCCATGATTACCACCGTACGAACCTTCACCATAGTTGCCATGTGAGCCTTCACCATGGTAACCATATGTACCACCTTCATGATGGCCATAGGAACCACCATCATTATGGCCATAGGAACCACCATCATTGTGGCCATAGGAACCACCATTATTATGGCCATAGGAACCACCATCATTATGGCCATAGGAACCACCATCATTGTGGCCATAGGAACCTCCATCATGGTGAAATGACGGGAAACTGTCAGGTTGAAACAGGTTATGATTCGGAGTAAAACCTTCATGATGGCCATAATCACCATTATATCCTTCGATATTGTGAACAGAGGTTGGTGCACCATGATCTCCATGCATTCCCATTGGCGTCAAAGCAACCATTTCACCGTGTTCATCGTTAGCACCAACTGGGTGCATTTCAAGAGGGTGTTGAAAAGGCAAAGGACTAGTTACATGACCTTCCGTTCCACCATGCATTCCGTGCATTTGAGGTATCACACCTTGTGGAGAATGATGTGGTTCATGGTCCATGGAACCACTATGTATTGGTAAATACATTTGAGAGCCTGAATGACCAGTTATATCAGGGGATTGTGGATTATAGATTTGAGTAGGCATATGTGGTCTAGGATTAGAATGTCCGGTGTGCACCATTTGTCCAACAAATGGGGCATGTTCTTCTGGGTGATGTGCTATAGGATGTTCTACTTTTGCATGATGTGGTTCCACTTCTGGATGATGTGATTCTAATGGGTATATTGGTGCTTCTGGATGGTGATCAGTTTCATTGGCATGGGGTTTAGCTTCAACCTTTTCAGGTTTCTTTTCTTTCTCCTTTTCTGGTGGTTTCACTGGCTTAGTAGGTGCTTCCAAAACTTTATACGGTTTTTGCCTTGCACATGGCTGTTCATTACATTCAGGATCAGATGAAATAGAAGTAATTCTATGGATTGCTACGTGATCTGTATCGGACAGTCCAGCTTCAAATGATTTATCTGCTGGTGAAATATCTGAACTAGAAGATTCAATAATAATTGGAATTTTACCCAATTTAGCTGTCAAAACATCTCTAATTGGCTTTAGCTCAATTTCTGGCGTTGCAAAATTTTGTATTTTATCAGTAGGTTCTACAGTATCTAAGGAAAGTTTCTTTGTCAACTCTGCAAATTTGGATGGAGCTTGTGGTTCATTTTCTGCTTCTGCTTCCAATGATGCTTTTTGCTTTCAAATATCTTTTAG
>JAULBZ010005157.1:0-13750 GCA_032360805.1 Neoturris breviconis | reverse complement strand
TAATTTCGATCATTGTATTCCGTAATTAGTTAATCAACTGGTAAATATTAAATTTGTTTTAATTCTCCGAAACCACAAAACTGCAAAACCTATATTCTTGATTTGTAGATTTATCTTTCTTACAAAAGTCGGTATGAATCATCCCAATTGAAGGAATGCATATCATTATTATTCATAATAATTATATGTTCACTGCATGTAGCTATTAAATATTTCTATAGCTTTTTGAAAGACTGTATGAGAATATACTATGTAGAAGCTTATAATCAGAGACTTATGAATTCATTGCAGTTAATTAAAGTCGCATAATCACCCTATTTTGTCAAAATTCTAAAATCTATTTCAAGTTCACTATTGGCAATTGCTGATCACACCCTGAAAATTTCACCAATTATAAATAACAGGAAGTGGGTCAAATAAGCAATTATTTTATCAAAAACTAGCTACGACTTCATGTAATCATGCAGAAAAGCGATGAAGTTTGGCTAAACAATATAACAGTTAGCATAAAAAATGCAAAACTTTAATCACTCATATCTTCACTAATAGTTTTCTTTAAAGAATTAATTTTTCAGAATATGTTACTGACATTACAAGCTTTCATGTTATTTATTTGGAATTTTGAGAGGGTGATTATGTGACTTTAAAGCCCCCCTCCTTACTAACTCAGAAACAATAAACGGTAGCGACTTTAAACTTTTTTTATTCAGTTACTAGACACATATAACTAAAATTTCATGATACCAGAAAGCTACCAATAAGAAAGCTTGTTTTTGTGGTGAAATCCTTATAAATTGATTACTTTTGATTGGATAATGGTATGATAATGAAGTAGTGACTCATTGGTGGCGCTAATGACCCAGCAGTTTCTGAGAAAAGTAAGGTTGTTTTTTTGTTCCTCCCAGCCGTTATAGAGCATACGAAAGGCTAAATAGGGTTAAAGAAACATACAAAAAAAATACATATATACATATATATAACAGGAAGAAAACCAATAACATATATTAACCCAAGTTAAACAAAATAAATTATTTTTGAATTTACAAAATATTTAATAAAACTGATAGCAAATGTTTAGTGAATGTTGCATTGTATGGGGTCCATTGATACGTTATTGTCTTCATTAATAATGTTGATATATTGCTTTTCTCCTAACAGTTTGGGGAAACTCGGCGGGATAAATACGACTCTAGCTTAATTTTTGAATAATCGGCAGTTTTCAAATATCGATTGTATATTCAAAATATTGCACAGCAACGAAATTATTCAACAAACTTTATCACATAAGTAATGTTGGGAGAGTTTCCCTAAACTGTTTCTCACTCTCTTTCTCTTTAAAAACTCAGCCGGAAAATAGGAAAAGAAAGGAATAAGATGATCAGTTTGGTTTCATTAGACTAATGTCAGCAAGGGTAAAAATTGGATTCGAAAAGCAAGGACATATTTTTCCAATGGAATAAGCAGTAACTTTATATTATTACTATAAAAGAATTCAACCATACTTGGAACATGCAACAAATATTTAAAAAGAAGTATACACTTTAAGATAGGAGTTGATATGAGTCAAGCTTAAAAATAATTATCCGGCATCCCTTTCAAAGCTGAAAACTGTATTGGACTAAGAAAACACTCCTCCACAGGTAATGTTCGACAGTTACTTTGAGCCTTCATGTTGTACAAGCCTATAAATAATTGTCAAATATCACCTATGCAGGAGTGTTTTTGTGTATATAGTTTCAGATATTCCATAAGTTTTCAGCTTCAAGAATACTCCTCCACATATACTATATGGCAGTTATAATTCAAAAATAAACTTTAAATATATAAGAGTCTACAAAAGCAAAAGCAGGTGGCAAAAACTTGTCCAAGTCTGCAGTAATGTCAAAGACATTGTTCTAGCGTCTTCGCTGTAGATTTTGATTTTTTCCCCAACCGAAAATAACCACTTCATATTAGGTGCTCAAAAACTCCTCCTCCATATTGATTATATACAGTATATTTACCCTTATTTCTACCAATGTTTCTTGTTTGTATTGACTATTGTTCACTATATATACAGTATGTAACATGTATGTATAAAAATATACGATATATATATATACTGTATAACTTTCAATCTGAATCAACAACTTCAGCAGGTAACAAAACTTTCTGCAATCTCCTTGCATCCACTGAATCTGAATCAGGACAGAATGCATTTTCATTTGGTGAGCATAGATATTGTTCAAGTGGTAAACGAAATTTACCACAAAAATCAACAAACTTAACAGATTTTACACGGCAATCAAAATATACTCCATCGCATTTTGGATTCACACAACATCTCGCACTGTTTAAATACTGATGCAACTTCTTGGGTAACATATCATTATCGTATGAAATAGTTTTTGTTTTGATAGTTCTCCCACATAACTCAAGTAATGATGGTGGACTAAATTCTAACTTTTTTATGAATGTATTGACGAGTGGATTGTCTCTCAATGTTAGTTCTTGCAGATTGACGAGCATAACAATTTCTACGGGTAACGTTGTCAATTGATTTTTGTGTAGACTAAGTGATTCTAAATTCTTTAACTGTCCAAATTCTCTAGGTATTGATTCTAGTTTATTATCACAAAGAAACAAATGCCTTAACTCTTTTAGTTTTGTCAGCTGGGGGGATACATCAATAATTTGGTTCCCACCAAGATAAAGTATCTGTAAGCTATAATAGTAATTGTTATAGAATATATAAATACAATGTACTGTATATATGTAACCATGAAACTGAAAGTATAAAGTATAAAGTTATTACAGTAGATCACAAAAGCAGCTTTTATAGGGTGACACGAAACTCCGTGTAAAAGCTGCCTAAGAGACTGGAAATATGAAGGCACCTGTATAGACCATTTGTTTTGATATAAACTTCATCGTCATAATTGTAATAGTCCCGGTTCTTTAGACACTCTGATAAAATTAATTGATCAAATATAGTATATTCAACACTCCGACACTAACTAATCGGATACTAATTAAATTTTATTGAATCATCTCCTGTAACATGAATCAGTTCATTACCTTTTCATCTTTTGAATAACAGGAGGAACAACCACAATCCTATTACCACCCAAGTACAGTTCTTCCAATTTGTTCATCTCAAACAGGTGCGGGGAAAAGTCAGTGAACAAATTTCCACTTAGGTTTAAAACTTTCAAAGAATTACAGGATTGAATTTCTTTAGGCAGCAGTGATAACCTGTTATTTCTTGCTTCCAAAACTTTCAAATTTCCTAACTGTGATATTTCTCCAGATATCCAAGAAATTTCGTTAGAGGAAACGTCAAGTTCATCCAAATTAGAAAATTGTACAATGTTGGATGGCAAAACATTCAGAACATTCCCACATAACTCAAGTTTTCTCAATAGTTCTGGTCTAAAATTATACGTTACTTGAAGAAGTTCTACATCAATTGTTCGCAATTCAAGACAAGATAAATCCATTTGTATGACATTTATGTTGTCTTCTCCATTTTCTGTCTCTTCAAACTCCATGGTAAAAGAAAACAGCTTATGACTGTTGCTTCATACCAGACTGACAGATTCTTCTTGGGAGCAATATGAAGTGTTAAAAAAATGACAGCATAAGCAAATTACAAAAAGAAAACATATGAAGTAATATCGCATGAGCAATTGAGCAATAAGCTAGGTAGAAAGTCCAAGTGTGTTTTGTGTTTACATATCCATGGCCGAACAATCTGTTTCCAACGTAGATTTCAACTATATAGAAATGTTAGAATATAAATCACAGTAAAAGTGTGCTTAGGAATAGAATATTTGAAAATCACAAAATCCATACATATTTATTATTATACAAGTTGATTTTTATCTAGTGGAAGGAAGCGTCTGGAAAATATGTCATTTTAGAATCGGTTAAATATTAAAAAAGTCACAGTAAAAGCAACCAATGACCCTCACAGTTTGTAAACCCGGGGCAATAGAACACTGACGGATACCATGTTTGCTGTGTTTTGATTGGATGATAAATCTGTTTTTAAATTTCTTCTGACACAGGACCTCTGAGGAAGGATAGAATATGCATGGAATAGAATCACTGACAATATTTTTTAGTCTGAATGGTTCGGTTAACCCTATTTCAGGCCATGGGGGGGCCGGGACATACCGGAAAAGTGGGACCCGAGACTCTACGTAGGTAGCACCCGGGCCCCTTGAAGGACCCTAAAGAAAGAAAAAAATCTTAAATGAAAAACTTTAGCCAAATTAAAAAAATATATACATGGGTCGGATTAAAACGTTGGGTACCCAATTGGGGTACATATGGGTAGCATGTAAATAACGCAGACCAGATGTAAAACTTGAAACGGTGTACGGGAAAGAAAAATGAAGTGTCACTGAAGTGGGAGTTGATACCATTTCAATATTCGAATTTGATTACAAGGATTATGGCGGATAAAAATTTAATGAAAAATAATTCAAAATCAGTTATGATTTAGAGAATGTACACAATATAAACAGTTTCACATCGTATTAGGTTCAATTATGTTAATTAAGATATGTTTACTCGCCTTCTGTGTGTTTGTCCTTGAAATAAGAACTTACTTGTAAATATTTAAAATTTGCTAGGATCTTGGGTATTTTTGCAAACTTGACAAATTCATAGCCAGCCTAGTACCCAGGCTCTTGGAACTTATTCGATATTTTGTGTCTTTAGGTTTGCTACCGAAAATTTATGGCTTTTTATCTAATTGGAAATTCGAAATTTTTGCTTGGATTTTACCTTGTCTCAAATATTTATGTGATTGCTTGTAGTTAAAATATGGCAGAATTGAATGAAAAAAACACAATATATATCATCCAATTAAACTAACAAAACAGATTGCCTTTCATCTTATATATGATCATTCTTTTTTTATAAACGAGATAAAACTCTTTCCTACTTTGGGAACCCAGTTTGATTACCCAACGTTTTGATCTGACCCGAAACATGTAGCAAACACATAAATTGCATGGAGATTACATCTTTAATCTAGTTGCCTTATTTGTTGAAGGCTAAGAGATGGTTGATATATATGGTTGATAGCATTTCAAAAATCGCTTTCGTGAAACTTTTATCTATTCTTAATACGAGTATAATATGATTATTTCACGTGTAGATGTAAAATTGCTTTAAGAAGAAGTGATAAGGTATAAAAGGTTACGAATAAATTATGGTGGTACCAAACGAATATAACAGAATAGAAACATGCACGTAGTAACTAGTCATTAAGAACCATACTTCGAAACTAAATAAAGATTCGACGATAAAGAATAGTTTTGCAACAAAACGTTATATATTTCATAAATTGGAAAATTGTTAAGCGAACGACGATAAGCAATATTGTTCAATAATTACTACAAATATGCACTAATCTTGCATTTTGCCATATAGCACGCATGAGTAAAAAGGTTAAATGTAAAATTTTCCGAAGTAAAATACTTTCCTTAGAATAATATTTCCTTAGAATGTTATTAAAACCGATTCAAAGTTCCGACTACTTACGCAGAAATTAATATTTCCTATTGCGCACGCGTAGAAAAATAAATCTAACATTTTCTGATAATTATAATAATAGATTTAAAATTTTCGGAATTTAACCGATCTACAGACGTGCAGATATCGTTTATTCCTAATCACGACCACGGTCTGTGAATTGTTCCTAATAGAATCAACGAATGAACGTCCCGGGTCCCGGGTCCCGGGTCCCGGGTCCCACTTTATGGGTCCTGGGTCCCGGGTCCCACCTACAAGTTCTTGGGTCCCGGGTCCCACCTAATATCTGGAGTCCCGGGTCCAACTTTTCCGGTATGCCAGGGGCCGGGGAGGGAGTGGTATGAAGTCATCTATAGGCCAATATTCGTAATCGTTTTTTGTTGTGTCGTAATGGTGTCTGGTTGTGTTGTAATCATTTCCCGTTGTGTCGTAATCGTTTCTCGTCGATGCTATCCTCGTATATCACATTGTGTCGTAATTCAGTTTTGTATTTTTTCATGTTTTTGTCGTAATTAGCTTTTCGTAAATCACTTTTGGTCGTAATTCACTTTTCATCGTGATCTTTTTGTGTCATAATACATTTTTCGTCGTGATTTTCGTGTCTCCCTTAACATGGAATGAGTTGAATTCCTCTGTGCGGTTATTTATAAATAGATTCACAACAGTAGAAGAGTCCCAAATCGCGGCCATTTTTCAAATTTTAGGTAAGGGTGGACTTATGTATAGCTATGAAGGCTCAATTGTTCAGGACGGGGAGGGGGGGGAAGGGGGGGTCAGAGTGTTGTTGCACAAATGCTATAAAGACTTATATCTTGTCCTTGTAGAGGTTACATATTTTCAAAATTTTCAACATGTACGTAGCTAGCTAGCCTAGATAGTTAGACTAGGGTGTAGTTGGTCCAGAGTTGAAAAATGATACTATGGAATGCTAATGAACGAGCGCTAGTTAACTATAGTAAATGTAATTCTGCAGAGGCCCACATTCAGTATTTCCTACATTTTCAATGATTCCACGTGAGATTCTAAAAATCCCAACAAAATAAATGTAATTTGCAAGCCTGTAAGTTTACACAAACTTTGTAGTTTTCATGTTACAGGATCACATAGCAGATACTTTTACACCAAAATTACGATGCAAAATGATAACGACACGAAAACCGAATCACGACAAAAACTGAATTACAACCAAATAATTACGACTAGATTCGACTTCATTACGACACAACTACAAACGATCACAACACAAAAAGAAACAATTACGACACAACGAGAAACGATTACCACACCAGACACCATTACGACACAACGAGAAACGATTACGACACAACGAGATACCAGTATGGCACGCCAAGAAACGATTACAACTATTGTCCCATATATGACTCCATAAAAGTCACAGCCTATGTAAGCATTGCACTTTTTGCAAAAAGTTTGGAGTTAGTTCTCCTCTGTTTATAGACTAGAGAATAATCGGTCTAAGCGGGAATCAAGCTAAGAAAATCGGAAGCAACCTCGTTCCCAGGGCTACGGGAATTGGACGAAATCGGTTTATATATGTATAGCAGGGTAATGTATCAAGTCAAAATCTTAAAAAGAAAACTAACAAATTAAAGAACAACCCGATGCTTGGATAATGAGGGAGATAATTTTTTTTACTCGCTAATTAGAAACGTTCATATCCTCAAAAATTCAGAAACATTTAGAACACTACAAACAATCAAGGTCATATATTATGATAAAACTGGCGAATTTTAAGGAGTAATATACACCACAAGTAAAACAAAAGTGCGGAAAACAACAATGAGAAGTCCCTAGAGATTCATCTCCGAGATTTATCGAGTAGACTTAGGGCTTAGGATCTTAGGTCTTTCTAAAAATTCAACAAATTCTCTTGATTCAAGCAGCCTAGTACCCAAGCTCTTGCAACAAATTCGAACTTCTTTCAAGTGTATTTCATCGTGTATTTTGCGTATTTAAATAGTTTTACTTATATTATTCTATAAAAAAGTCAGCAAAATTTGGTCACCTGCGTAGGTATCCTTTGAAAGTAATTCACCGAGACAAGAAAAATGCACACAATACACGATGAAATAACCATAAAATAGTCTTGAAAAAAATGTTCAAAAGTTTTGCTGAAATAAATGTTTCACGGTGTAATGGGACCTTAAGAAACTTTTAGAACTAAAAACCTCATTTTTTGGTGCCAAAATAAGATACTTTCAGTAGTACAAACATCTTTCGCCAGGTGTCTTATAGATATAAAAATGTGTACCAAATTCTCTGGTTTTAGTGGGGTGCACATACACAGTGCGCTCAATTTGCACTAGATTTTCCATAAATTTCTAAAGGTCCAGTTTCCTGGAGCTGCATCCTCCATGTTAGAAGTATGAATAACTGTGTGCCTAAAAATTAGTGACGTTCTATCTGCTCTTGATGCACTTAGGTTCTATGGACTGTTTTGCGATAGTTGTGAAGTTGAAATTCGTTTTCAAAAACAGAAAATAATACGGAAAAGATTTTCCAAAAGTTGCAGCAGTAGCACTTGTAGTGTTCGCCTAATTCGATAATTTACGGAGAGGTGTAATTCACCGACTTCGCCGTACAAGTTATTACAGCATATCGGAAAAGTGGGACTCGGGATAGTGGGAACTGAGACCGTCATCCAGGACCCGAGACCCTGTTGGTGGGACCCGAGACCCATGACCTTGTAGTGAGACAACCCATACATCTCAGAACAATTTAAAAACCAGATGTTTCCCCAATTTTTTATGTTTATTTCGTTACCGCTTCTTTTTGATTCGTCAGTTCTGATGTTCGAAAATAAAAAATAATCGGAAATGTAGTTTCTTTACGATAATGGTATTCGGTGAGTATTGAATGCGCATGTATATAAGGGAATGACTAGAAGAAATCTGTCTCGGTCTGATCCGTTATTTACGAATCAAGTTATTTTCATACGCATGCGCGAACTCTAAATGCGTCAAAATTGTGTTTTTAGATTACAATTTGGGCTCGGTCTTAAGTCAATAAATGTTCTCACAAAGAAACATCGATGTTCTCATTTGAAAACAAACAAATCTAGTTATTATTGTACGTATGCGTGGGCTCCAACCATAGCTAATACTATTAGTAATAGAGGAGTTCCAATGAATATATCGTTCTTGATTGGAATTTTGATTCTAATTCATCAATCTTATACAAGTAAATAAGTAAGTAATCGGAAGTTTAATGTCCTCAGGGAATCCACATCAGTTCAGTGGTTCTTCCTCCCATCCGACTGTCAACTAAGTTAACTCACCGCTAAAGATACGTGAGAGCATTGCTCTAACTTGCTCTAGGCATGCGGTCAGTCGATGGCTCCTAGGCTGAGTACGCTGCATTTAAAGCGCATCGGAGTGGAGTATCGATTCCAGTTTTTGCAGCGGGGTTTGAACCCCGACCGCACTGGTGAAAACCGAAAGTGCATACCACCACACCATCGCCGCCGTTTCTACAAAGAAACATCATCATTCTCCTAGAAAATCTCCTAGAAAATATGGAAATGTTTATTTTTGTTGTACTATCATGTTTGATTTGCTTGCCTGTATATATGTGCAAATCATATTGTAGATTGTTTTCAAAATGTATATTTAAGAGCTTCTCAACGACCTCTATCATCTGTTGACTGTATCCAATGACGTCTTCAAGGGTTGGTATAGGTGATGAATTATACTTTAACTCTCAGCCTATTTCACATCGTCGAAACGTTTCTACAACTCCTCCCGTAAATTATGAGACATTTTTTAATTTTAGCAAGCAATACACACCACAAGCAAATCGCAAGTGCTGAAAATGACCACTAGAAGTCCCCTGAGGTTTATCGAAGTGATTTATCGACGAAGTGATTTATAGTGATTTATCGACGAAGTGATTTATCGAGTAGACTTAAGACTTAAGAGCTTAGGATCTTAAGACTTTTTACAAACTCGACAAATTTTGTTGCTTATAGCAGCCTAGTACCCAGGCTCTTGGTACAAAAGTGAATTTCCGTGCAGTTCGTCTTTCTAATCGAAATTTAAGTATTTTTGCCTAATTTGAAATTTGGAATTTTTGCCCAAATTTTACCTTGTCTCAAATATTTACGTGAGGGGTTGTAGCCTCTCTCTTAGTTATCGCTATTTCCTTGGTAAATTCTCTCATTAACTGCATTTCCTTGCTCCTCCTTTTCGTTCTTTTACTAGAAAAACTCGCTATTTCAAGTTATATGCCAATCACCGGTTCGTTTTTGACGCTCCTAAATCTCAATGCAAATTCCAAGAAACTAGCTTTTTTTCTCGTACCGCAAATCTATGAAAATGTAACAAAGCTTTTTCTCTTTTCTCTTTTAATAGCCCTCTGAAATCCAGAGGCCTCCCTTGTGGCCTTGTTTTGGATGACAAACAATAATAATAATAAAATATAAATTAAAAAAGACAATGAGGGGATTTGTAACCTATAACAACAGTAACCAACCTCGTTGCCCAGGGTTTTTTTCCGCTTTTTGAAGGTAAGGGGAGCCGTAAGTCATCAATTAAGTAAGTCATCAATTTCAAATGTGGGATGGGTGACTGAAGGTTGCTAAACTCACCTTTTGGAGATTGCGCATACTCGTACCCAGCGCTGATAGCCTCCATCAATACAGAAAGTTGATACGAATATCCGATTCACCAAATAGAGGCAAATAGCCCTGGAGAACAAGGAGATCACGTTGAAAGAAAGCGTAAACATTAGGCGTCTTTACATGTAATCGTAAAATCATATCACTGATTCCAATTCGCAGTAATTAAATTAGATGTATTTAAGTGCAAAAGCAGCCAATGGAGGTGCTCCTAAAAAAAGGCACAGCTGGAGATTTGACCTGTTCCTGAGCTGTTGTTTGCCTTCTGTCTGGGAAAATGAGCTGTTCTGATGTGGCATCTCATGAAATCAGAAATCAATTTGTTTTAGAGATTCTCTGGCTGGAAAAATGAACTATTCTAAGAAGAGAAAAAGAAACTGACCCCGAATAAATTTTCCAGCTGGAAATATGATTTGTCCCAAAATAGCCATTTCTGTGGTTAGGTTGGTAGACTAGATTCATGTTTTGCTGGGAAAAGCAGCTGTTCTTTAAAGGACGCATTATAATGAAGAATAATACCGAAAAGGATGTCAGCTAGAGAATAAGAACACCTATTTCACAGAACACCGCCCAGTGGTTCTTCTCTGTAAGTAGAATACGTGCATGCATAACTTTTTATTTTTTAATCCAGAAAATCGATGTTTTATTTGTAAAACATTGGGACTAGCCTAAGTTCTAGTCCTGGAAATCAGGCTAATTGAGACCGATTCGAAATTTTAACCTAAAAACACGATTTGAATCGTATTGGAGCGAGAGTTCGCGTGAATTATTGAGATCAAATTCAAATACAAAAAAGCTCGATTTACATTAGATGGACATCGCACAAAATAAAAAATAAAACAATGATCTACAGACAATGATCGATCCTCTCTCTCAAGTGAGATCTGGAAGAATCGAACTTGGTCTGTGGGGAAGAGGCTATTACTTAGTAGATTATTCTACGCTGTTTGGGTCCCGGGTCTCGGGTTCCACGTGTCCAAGGTCCCACTTTTCTGATTCCCATTTCATAACTACAGTTTTTCTATTCCCATATAAACATTTCCCACTGTTTGTGTCTTCAGCATTGGTCATTTGGTATGACGCTTGTTTTCGTTGTTGGAAAAGTATCAAAATTTCAATGTTTTATAGTATTTAATATGGTTTATTAGTAACTGTTTATAAATCTTATCTTTTTTCTTTCCATCTTTTTTTCCATCACCCCCTTTTTCGTTGAGTGTTTTCGTTTGATGTAGTTAGGTACTAGAATACGATTTAGCTTAATGTTCGACAGGCTGTGTGTAAATTTATTTTGAGTGAATATAAACAATGGAACCGCAACCTACTCCCTGTAGTTTCTTGTGTAACAAGTTTATTTCGATAAGCCTTCAGAGTACTAAAATATGGAGGAATCAATGATCTTTATACCTATCTTATAAAGCTCTTATTAGACACTGTACATATAGCAAGTTTATTCTTATTAGTAATATAATGCTATCAAAAGAATTATTTCACCCCCCCATCCCCCAATGACATTCTGTCCGCTAAAAACTCCCCCTCTGTTATGTGCTAAAAACCCACGATGGGCTCCATCCACATCAAGTCACAAAAACCACTCAGCCATCTTGTCTTCAATACATGATCCCAGTAAGTAGTTCTATTCCGTTTCCCGAACTTCTCGATTAGCTAATGTTTTTTTGTATTATTGACATTGACATATAATACCAACAAGGAAAGTCGAAGAATTACTAACAAGGCTGATTGGTTCATATTTTTTGTTCATGGTATATATTGCGGACAGAGAGGAAAGCAACGAGTGTGATTATTTTTTGGTTTTATATAACATACATATACGACGTCAAGCAAAAAAGCAGTGTTTTATATCTATGATCCTATTGTTGTTATTTTATAGAGAGAGAGAGAACAGGAAATTTGAAATAGCGGACGTCTTCGTTATTTCCTGATTAGGAATTTTTTCCAGTTCCAGACATTTTTTCCATCTTGGTAAATTGTGATTCGGGTTTGTAAATTTTTGAATAACAAAAACAAATATGGCAGTCGGTGTTAATGTACTTAGCATTAAAAATACGAAAATCAGGAAATTATATTGGACCGGCTGAGTGAGTGGGTTTGTAGAATAATGGTCATGTCCTATTATCCGTGGCAGTTTGAGGCGTTAAATTTCTTATATAATAAAATATTTAGTATCCAGACGTGCCACTTTTCCGGATATTTCCGGAATTCTGGACATATTCAGCTCATATTTTGTATATCCGGACATTTGTTCTCATACATAATGGATTGTCGTGCATTTCTTTATATTTGCATTCAGGTTACTGCCAGTCGATCAGTTGCACTTAGTATGTCAGGGCATTTTGGCGTTTGCATGTGGAGTAAAGGTCAGCTATAGTATGCCTGTAATTTATTGATAATGACCTCTAAAACATTTCTGCTCCTCAGCCCCTACTATGAGGCATGAGGGGGCTTTGGGTGACATTAAAGTAATGAAACGTTGGGTAAAGAGTTACTCCAGATTTTTATGAAATTACAAGTCGCACGACTGGTTATCCTAAAAACACGTGGCATTATTTTGATCTGGCATTCAAATAGGGTTTTTGCCTGAAAATTTTGGGAAAAATACTGTCGGTTTTTCGCTCAAAAACTAATATTCAAGAAAAGTCAGTGAAACCTATTTCAAAAGCTCTATGAAAGAGATTATAATTAAAATGAACACTTCTGATTTTGGTATGGACACAGGGGTTGAAATAATTGCTGATCGTCACTGTGGAGGAGAGATTTTTCCGAATAAAATATTCCAAAAAATCTTTCCTCAGCAGTGATGACTGGCAGTTATTTCAACCCCTGGGACACGAGCAATGGAATGGAATGTTTATCAGAATTATGTTCATTGTCCAAGAGCTTTGCAGCTACACAAAAATACTTCTCCAAAGGCGTTGTTTGAAACTTGTTTCTATGTAAAACCTAAAATGTATATATCAGAGAAAAATAACTGTGCCTGCTAAAGACAAGGGGACACTTTTTTGGGTAGGATTTTTGTCTCAAAATGTTGGCTGAATGCACCAAATAATACAACACGAGGATCAATGTGGTTACAAATGTCAATATTGGACCAAATGAACATGCACGGTGCATTGTAATATTACACAGTTCATGTAATGGCAAGGATTTCTATTTGTATATACCTATATTACTTTTGTGATACTGGTGATAATACTGTATCTCTATGCATAGCCTATCTGCGTTCGTAAGGTTTTGTTGGTGGATTTTGTTCAAGACTTTGTAAGGCTTACAGTAACTGCATGGGAGGAGGGCTTGTGTGTGGAGAAATACGGTAAGTAAAAGAAGAGTACTATTGATCTTGCATTTTTGGTTTTATTTAAAATTCATTACAGTGGTTGAAACAAGAGTAAATAATTACTGCAGGGCTCGAAATAACAGCTGATCATCACTGTGGAGAAGAGATTTTTCAGAATATTTTCACCAAGCCTTGCAGCGCTGGCGTGATTATAGGGGCTCACGTGATTATAGGGGCTCGCGTGATTATAGGGGCTGTATTTCGAAATAAGCGCATGTTGCGTATACTTAGTTAAA
>JAULBZ010005156.1:0-13750 GCA_032360805.1 Neoturris breviconis | reverse complement strand
CCCCCCCCCCCCCCCCCTTAGTTGGACAGGGAACTGATTAATCTCAAACATGAAGCAAGTAAGTAAAAAATTGAAAATTCTATCATACTTGTTATCGTTTACACATTTGGTTTCACCATAGTAATCAGTTCGTCTCCTGCATCATCCAAAAAAAGGCATTATGCTCTCATGTAAACATCAAGACCTTCAAATAAGTTTCCATAAATACATCGAAACTTAACACTATTTAGACCGTGCTTTTGGTGGCTACGAAAGTCCGAGGAGAGGTACATAACTCATAAACTAACAGGAGTTTGTTCATGAAATTTGGCCAGTTCCTATTTTAGTTAAAATAAATAAAAAGCAATTGAACAAAAAGCTGTATGACGTCATATCTGCCTATAAATATTAAAGTTATGTAAGATAATGTTTATGGCAAAATAATATAATATCAACATCAAGCATCAAGTGTATTGCATTTTAACCCTATTTAGATCTGCCTTTTTGGGGCTCTGAATAGCCGGGAGAGGGGAGGGGCACACTTTTAGGTGAAAACATTTATTTTCCAAACTATATACGAATTTCAAGCAAAAATAAGGTAAAAAAAAGAAAAGTAAAAAAAAGAAATTAAAAAAAAATATCAAAAAAATGTCAAAAATATGATTGCTAGGGAAAAATTATCCATAGTTACCGAAAATGGTTATTTCAAAATGATCCTAGATAAATTGTAGAAAAAGCCATAAACTTTCTAGTCATATAAGCCGTTCGTTCAAAAGTTATGTAAAAAAGTTTAGTTCCCCCCTGGCCTAAATAGGGTTAACCAATAGCATTTTTATTAAGAAGTGCAGTTTTAAAATTATTAAAAATGTGTAATAGACAAATTTTAATACCGTGTCCTTCATCGTGGTGCTCTTCGTGGTGATCTCCATGGTGATCTCCATGGTGATCCTCATGATGTTCTTGATGATGACCATTTTCATCTTTTTCTTTTCCCCAATCCCCAAAATGTTCAAATACACCATTTGGTCCTTCTTCCCATTTGTGATGATGTCCATATTGACCTGTGTCGCCAAATCCCCATTCATCATGATGACCATATTCGGTATGATGTCCGTAAACATGATGATGTGTATCCTCACCTGAGAAATAATAATACATTTCAAATGTCTTTAAAGTTGTGGGAGACTTAAACAAAATATACATTACGAGTCTTTTTTTATAACCAACACGTTTATAAGCAACAGTACTGAATTTCTTCCAAACGTTAAGCAACAATACTACTAACAGCTTAAATAGCCTATCAACATCACTAAAATTGACATGTACCTATTGTTTAATGTGAAATATTGGTACAAGTGCATTCTGCGACATATAAATTTAAATCGAACATGTAATAATTGTCTCATGATGTTCCATAACGTCCTATTCACAGTAGACATAGATTACCTGGTCTATCATTTCCGTTATTAAAATTTGTGTTTCTATGCTTAGCAACAATTAAATCAGCACTAAAAATCAGCACTAAAAATCGTCAACTTCGAAAGCAGCATTACTACCAACACCTGATCTTGGTTGCTTATATCTTATATTTAAATAACGTGTGGACCGATCTACCTGGTGAAGCTGGTTATGATCGATATAGCTACGATCAATAGTGCTGTTCATTAAAAAATAATTTTCGTTTGTCAGCATAACTTTGCCACGAAAAGCCTTAATTCACACGATAATAAAATTTAACAAAACTGTAATAGAAGTTACTAACTTAATCTCGATCTAGCAGATCCAGAATTCCCGCCCATGCCTCATATATAGCCAAGATGTAGGTACTCCAGTGGCTCCCTTTGTTACAATTCAATGTAAACTAAAGAAACTACCGCCGTTTCCACATCTAGGCGATGTCCATATATATTAGTGACAGTTTTCTACCTGTTCCATGTTCTCCATGATCAAAATAATGTTTATTGTGATCCTCTCCATGATGCTCATCAGCCATTGTTAACCCCTTCTCATTATGGTGCGGTAACTCTCCAAAGAATTTCGTCCATTCCTTCATGTGTTCGTTCCCACTAACCTCTTGTGGGCCTATATTACCTCTACCCCATAGATTGTCTTGGATCATTTTGGCTGTATTTGATGTAGCAGTACTAGCTTGTGTTGCTGCATTTGACATAGCTATATAAAAAGTGGACATATTTCTTTGGAGTCGCTTTTAACCTCCTGGTATTCCTATTTTTATCAAATAAACCTTCCTTGTATCTACTTTATAACATAAACTTTCCTTTCGTCTACTTTTATCAAATAAAACCTCATTTCATATTATTTTTTAAAAGGGTAGCGTTACCAAAAATCAGAAATAAATAATAACTATTACAAATTAGAAAAAGACATATTTCTTTTTAGGCGATCATAAGCTCTTGATATTCCTATTTTTATCATATAAACCTTAATTTCGTAACCTCCCGGTATTCCTCCTTTTATCTTATAAACCTTCCTTTCATATTATTTTCTAAGGGGGTAGCCTTATCAAAAATCAGAAAAAAATAATAACTATTAAAAAAATTTTACTGCCTGAAAATTAGGAAAAGAACAAATGAATGGTTGCCAAAAAATTGTAGAAATGGGTGTTCGTTACGAAAGGCCAGAAATGTCGTGCTTTAGTTTCATAAATGTTATCTTAAATTATAACGAAATAAGTTATAGCAAATATATATTTCAAAACAAGTACCACAAATTATCATTACCACCTTGTCAAAACCATGGTTACAAAAGTTTGATAAAATATCTTTACAAATTGGTTTTTCGCCAATTAGAATTCATGAGGTGTCTAAAAATTTCAGTTTATTTCGTTCAGTACTGACTGAGTAAGAACAATAGCAATGAGAGGGAAGGGGCGAGGTTAATTCTATCACCTAAGCCAAAAGCGATGTTATCCAATTTTTATCGAAAGGAAATTGCTTTCATTATCTCTTAAAACATGAAAAGTCTGATTGTTACAATGAAATGAAGCCATTACATTGGTTGAAATTGACGCAATCTTACATGTGACGTCACTTTCATTTAAACTTTGTGCGTAAATATGGGTTTGACCCTATTTCTACTGGGGGGCACATTGTGCTTTTTTCATAACGTTTAAATGAATGGCTTATATGAGATTTTGGGACTCTCCCTGTAATTTATCTAGGATAATTAAGAAATAACTAGAGATAATTTTCCCTTAGTAACCAATTTTTTGACAGGTGATAAAATTTTTGTTTTGGAAAAATCTGTTTTTTTTTCTTATTATTTTTGCTTGAAAAACATTCTGACAAAGTCTGGAGACAAGAATAAATTTTACCTAAACATATTATTTTGGCGTCACCTGTTTTTCATTGATGACCTCATCATAAGTAATGTCGTCATCACAAACATAATTATGCCAAAGTGTTTATTTTGGGTTGACCCAACGGTCTGGAAAGTTTCAACACTGCAGCATGATGGTTCTATCAAATGTTATGGAGGGGGGCACAATATGCCTCACCCTAGATTCTCAGAGACCTAAAGCTCAGTAGAAATAGGGTTAAACGTAATAAATGTACCAAATCTGCGTAATGAACATGATCGGAAGTAGTACCTGCAATTTTACCCGCTGCCACATCTGGTGTAACCATACCAGAACTTTTTGAATCGGCACCACCTGTAGCCATTGGACCAAATAAGCCATTCCCATAACCAAGGTGGTCATTAAACCGACCTAGACTGGATGTATAACCGCCAGAACCAGTTCCAATACTACCATCCTTAGAGGAACTCATTACACTACCTAAAAAAACAAACAAAAACAACAATATAATTATTACGTAAAACGGATGGCGTGAAAGACTACGGAATATGGACCCATTATGTATCGCCACATATAGAGATACAGTTGAACCACGATTTTTCAAATTCTAAAGAATAGATCGCAAAATCGTTGAAAAAATGGGAGATTTCCTGGAAATCCTAATAGAGGACCAAGAAAATAATTCGAAGGATTGTGGAATTCGAAAAATCAGAGACACACTATGAGAGTTTCCTATTCAATGAACTTAGAAATTAATTCAAAAAATCTAGATATTACAAAATACCGTGTTCGAAGATTCAACTGTACACAGTACGTATACCGAGCTGTACAGTCCGTATTCAGTAGTCTTTCATACGAAACACTTCATACTTCTCATCTATTCTCATCATTTCGTCTGAATATATATTTTTGTTCTTCACAAGTGACAAACACCTTTTCTGGACTAAGAATATTCAATGCCTGCAACCGCTCATCACAACTACTTGTCATGTATATAACAAATATTACCTGTAATAGCACCTTGCGCAGCTGCATTTCCAAGTCCAAGATTTAATTGTTCGCCAAGGTTTTGTAACATTGTTTGTGTACCTGAAGCTATTCCTGATGTGATGCCAGAAGCAATTTTATTGGGATCAATTAATGGCCCTTTTGGTAAATTTGCAGATGCAACAGATGCTATGGAAAAATGAGAAAAACATTTGTAATATTATGTCTCGTATATACCAGATCAGATGATTATTTCCCGTTCTGATGGCCATGACCTCCTGATAACAATTTTATCAGAACATTTCATATTTAACACTAGTCTTGCATTTTAAAAAGAAGTAAAGAATGACCGTCAAAATATTAGAAATACGGAGGACTGGAGTAAAAAATGACTGTCAAAACATTAAAAATACGGAGGACTGAAGTTTGGAATGACTGTCAAAAGGAGTTCTTAATTCTATTCATATTTTAGTGTGTAGTGGTAGTGATTATTATTTAATTTTTGCTTCTAATTTTTGATTACATACCCAGCCGGCAAAAAGCTGTTCAAAGTCAGCAAAGTAACGTTAGAACAGGAAGTTAGAACAACCTTCAAAGCAGATTTTGAACAGATTTTTCGCCGGCTGGGTAATTCCGTTACATGTTATACTACCACTGTAACGGGCGATTTATATGGTAAAGTTAAGAATCAAAAGTGCAAGAATCATCCAGTTGGTCAGGATATTCTCTTTATGAAGAAGTTTAGTCTTGCTATATAAACCTTTGCCTGTGCATAAACGCCTAGACACTCACAATGAGTCTCACGCAAAAATATAACAAACACTAAAATAGATTAGTTTTTTTTATTAATTTCTTCGGTTTTCCTTGGTACTTGTTTGAAAATCAGCGTGCATGCGATATAGAATACTAAGACTATGAATTGGGCTTTTGCATATAGCCAGATCAATTCAAGCGAATACCTCTCTATATAGGCTTCAAATAAAATTTTTGAAATGCAGCAATTGTATTAGGATTTAATACTATTCTTTAACTGGTTAGTGAGCGTCAAGTCTCTAATACATTCCCATTAATAAAGAAGTGTTGTTCCCAAATAATATACCATAATATGTATTTTGCTCTCAAAAATCAAGGAGAACCTTAATTCTTTTTGATATTGTTGCCTCCTGAAATTATGAATAAGAACAAGAAAGTGACAATTAAAAGGTTTAAAATACGGGTGACCATTACATAAAATAAGATAGACATTACCTGATATTATTTTGGGTCCAAATTTTTGCTTATCAACCAATCTTTGCGTCAATAAATTACTAATAGCTGCTTCCATATTACCACCACCTACACCAGAAATGTTACGATTTGGTTGTGAAGGACTTTCACTTCTATATGATGTCTCACTATTTGTTAACAGATTATTTGCAATGAGTTTTGCTGCGCTAATAGGACGTATAACATAATTTCTCATAGTTCCAATTTCTTGTTGAAGGATTTGTGGGTGCAAGTTGAGGCGCTTATTTGCTCGTGATTTGTGAGTGACCAAATTATTCTTATTTATTTTACGTTTTCTTGGTTTAATCGCATTCTGTTTCATTTGTCTCCGCACTTTCAATACTTTTTTCGAAGACTTTCTTCTCATTTTCCGATAACCTTTTTCTATGTTTTGGCGTTTAAATCCTTTCCAAAAGCAATTTAAATGAATTCCTTTACAAATCATCCGTTTCTTCATTGTTTGATTCATTGTCAAAGCATTTCCTCCATCTATCCCACCAATACCACCCAAGCCTAAACTACCACCAAGGTTACCAGTTACAACTCCAAGTTGAGGTGTGCCATTCCCTTTTGTACCAAAGTTTAATGGATTCCCTCCTCCTGCAGGAGCGGCAGGAGCTCCCTTCATGAAGTTCATTACTGAAAGTCCTGCAGATAAATCTGGTATATTCGCTGCAGGAGCGGCTGGTATTGGTGCAAAAGGAGCTACTGCTGGCACACTGGCGATAGGCGTAACTGGCAATGCTCCTGCACTACCAAAACCTCCTATCCCACCTAGTCCACCAAGTCCACCGAGTCCTCCTGATCCTCCTGCGAGACCACCAAGACCATTGAGACCGCCGAGACCACCGAGACCACCGAGACTACCGAGACCACCGAGACCACCGAGACCACCGAGACCACCTCCACCTCCACCTCCGGCAGCAGCAGATGTTATTGCGGCTGCAGAACCGGCTGGAAGTTTTTTAAACAATTTTATAAAACTGTCTGTCTTAAGTAATTTCCCCGCATCAGTAACAGTCTTGTCAATATTTTTTGCAAAGTCTGCAGATGATTTATCACTTGCTTTGGCAATGTCTTTAAATGACTCCGATGCACTCTTCAGTGCCTCTTTGGCTAAATCCATAAAAGGTGGTTTTTCAGGTTTCTCTGGCTTTGGTGGTGGTTTATCTTTAGCTTTTTGTAACTCATCCGACAGAACACCTAATCCCTTTTGAATAGCATCCATTTGTTTTGTTAAATCAGTTTGGGCAGCCATTAATTGGTTTTGTTGTTCAGTCACTTTTGGATTTGGCGGCGGTGGCGGTGGTGGGGCCACAGGTGGTGGAGGTGGTTGCTGAACAGGTATAGGTGGTAAAACAGGCGGTTGTGGAGTGGGTCGTGGCTTATTCATCTTTTCACCAAGTCCAGTCATTCGATCGGCTAAATTCTTCATAGCTTCTTCTAGACGGGCATTACTTTTTATTCTTTCTGCATTCATACCAGATTGCATAGCTTTTTCCAGAGAATCACCATTCGCATTGGATAGTAATTTAATCTTATCACTTAGCGTCAACATTGAACCTTCTAAATGACCGATCTTGCTTGCTAAAAGAGCTGTTGCTTCCGCGTCTTTTTCAGATTTTTCTGCTTGGTGTACTGGCCTTTTTAATCCCATTACAATCTTTTCGGATAATGTATCCATCGTATTTTGTAATCCACCAAACGTTGTAGTCATACCTGCAAGTAAACTTGCACGTTCAAGATCTGTTGGTTTCTTCTCAACATCTTCGCTAATACCATCCACTTTATCTCCGAGTCCTTTTATAATACTTTCTAACTGGTATAATTGACCACCAAGTAAGCCACTTGCCACTTGAGTTGGTCGTCCACCTGATGATACAGGAGATGCACTTAAAACAATAGGCTTGCTTTGCTCAGCAGTATCAGCTTCTTGAGCTTTACTAAGTCCAGTTAATGTATTGATTTTACTTGTGAGTTTTACCAACATATCATCTAAGGCCCCTTCGGGGGCTGGATTTCCTGAACTTTCTGGAGTTGCATCGGCTTTATTTTCGTTATCTACTTTATTTGCAAGGGATTGTACGACGTTTTCAAGTTTTTTCAGCTGTTCGCTAGCTGCTCCAGATCCTGGAAATGCTGGTCCTCCAGATACGACTTTTCCACCACTTGGACTGCTTCCGATGTCAGCTTCGCCACTATACCCTGGTCTATGCAAAGCACCTGGAGTAGTCCCTCCTGCCCCATCCCAGTCTGGACCAGCACCTGTTGGTCCAGCACCTTCTCCAGCTGCGCCACCCCCAGCTGGACCACTTTCCCCATTGTCTCCTGGGGCAGTTGCTGTTGGATTTCCTGCAGGAGCAGCAACTCCAACTCCTCCATCTCCAGCTCCATTTCCAGCTGCACTAGGAGCATCGTTACCAAAATTCACTGTTGGTCCAGGAGCAGTATTGATCACTGAAAGAAACATTTCCATAAAGCATAAAAACGACTTAAAACATCTAAGCAATAGGTTTTTGAGTCAATTTGGTTATTACATTACTTTCATTTAAAAATACTGAACTAGTGTAATGCTATCTTATAAATCTTAGTACAGAATTTTATAGTTCTTACAAGGAAATTGCATTATTGCATTGTTTTGTCACCTGTAAATCTTATTTACCATATATGTGCTTTGCAAACTATGACTCCAAGTTAGTAAGTATCGTATTTCCTGAAATTAGTTTCCACGCTGAATTAAGCGCCTCCTCTAATAAGCGCCCATCTTTGAAAGAAAATAATTTTATTAGCGCCCTGCGATTAATAAAGAAAAAAACGCGTATTTATTTGAATATGTGAATATTTTATTGACGAACATGACAAATTTGAAGTATAGGAAAAATACATTTACCATCAAGTTTAGTTACTTTGCAAAAATGTTGTGAATAAAACTAAAATAATATCATAAAATAATGAAATAAGAAGTGATCTCCCAAGCTAATTTTAAAATATTTTTTATTATTGCCTAAATGAAGCCTCCCCTCTAATAAGCGCCCACCCTACAATCGTGTACATATAAATTTGAGAAAAGGGAAATTTGTGCAAAAATTCGGAATTTCAACTTTGACAAAAAGCCTTAAATTTTTACTAGCAAGTTGATCAGAACGAAAGTTCGAATTTGTTCCAACAGCCTGGGTACTAGGCTGCTAGAATCAAGAGAATTTGTCGAATTTGTAAAAAGACCTAAGATCCTAAGCCCTTCCTAAGTCTTAAGTCTACTAGGATAAACCCTTGAGATAAACCTCAGGGGACTTTTTAAGGTTAATTTCCGCACTTTTGTTTTACTTGTGGTTTATATTACCCTTTAAAATTCACACGTTTTCCCATTATTTATGCACACGATTGTAGAATGAAAATGCAGGTCTTATGAATAGTGTCCATTATTAAATGTCAATAGCTTTTCATATTTTTTGCAATTATTATTTCTCAAAAATTTATAATTTTAATTATTTTTAGAAAATTGTGACGTCATCAGTCAAATTTGGTCCAAAAATGCCCAAAAATTCGGGTTTTCTAATCTTGTATCACTGGAGAATGATGTGGGATGCTAACAACCGTACTTTTATGTGCTCTAAATTAACGTTTATCGAAATCCATCGTGGCGTTGGTCGTACCTAATAAAAAAATGTGCTAAATCAGCATTTTACTGTCAATATTTTGCTATGAAGTCATCAAATGTGATGTGATTATGATGTGCATTTTTGGACCAAATTTGACTGATGACGTCACAATGTTTTTTAAAAAAAAAAGAGATTATAAATTTTTGAGAAATAATATCTGCAAAAAATATGAGACATTGACAAAATTTAACAACAGCCACCGTTTTTAAGACTCGCAAAAATATTGTCATTATCCTCTGAAAAATCCTCCTTAATTGCGTTGAGTGGGGGTGGAAGACGAAGACGGGTGGAAGACGACAATAGATTTACTAACATTATTAAATAAAGTTGTTAAAATTAAGGCCGAATAAAAAGAGGACAATAAAAAGATGCTATATAGTATTTAAATATAGAAATAGCAAATATTATTAGAGGTGAAACTTACCAACAGGTGCTGCAGGTGGTGGTGGTGGAATTATTACCGTGGGTGGTGGAGGTGGAGTTGGTGGTGCTGGAGGTGAAAATGGTAGTTCATCAGGTCCTTGACCAGATCCTGACGCAGCATCTTCAACAGGACCTGGTGCAACGCTCTTTTGCGGTGTTGCTAATCTGTGTTCATGTCTGAAACATATAAGATTTATGTCGGACTTTATTTTTCAGAATGAATATATTTTCCAACAATCCAAATGGATATGGGAAGTTTGCTTAAAGAAATTAATTCTGGATATTGTCATCTGGCGAAGGCAGGAATATGCTGAAACCACACTTTTACAAAGTTCTTGAGAAGAAACAGACACACATATCATCATACTATAATATTTATATGAAAAGGTTAAATTACTCTTCCCAGTGGAAAAAACCTTGTTCAAAGTCAGCAGTAAAGACGCTAGAACAACGCCGAATGACATTGTTCTAAAGTCTTTAATGCGGACTTTGAGCATTGCTCACTGGGATAGTATGAATGACTACGGTCCTATATCGCCGTATACAGATGTCGTAGTTTTTTAACGTTAAAGGCCGTTTTCCACTGCAGAAAATCTTCCGCGGAACAGAAACGGAACAGAAAACGTGCGCGTGATGTCCATTTCGATGTGTGATATCAATTTCTACCAATGGAATGTCTATATTTATCTCTACGCCCGCGCATTTTACGTTTTGTTTCCGTTACACGGAATTCTTTCTGAAGTGAAAAACGGCCTTTAAATTTATAGCAGTACACCAAAAGGCATCTCTTTATAGTGGATTTCTCTACAGTGGGCACCTTCTTTATAGTGGACACATTTTTCAGGAACGGACTGATCAAAAAGCTCAAGAAAATCGCTATATAGCGGACAGTTCTTACCGGACACTTCCCTATAACGGATAGTTTTTCAAGGTACTACAAACTCGACGCCTGGCGAGAAAACACAGCGGCACTTTTTTTGCCGCGGAATAGGCTATTCAAGGTCCCGCAACTAAATAAAAGAAAATTCATTATTTTTTTAGCGTTTCGTTGTTTAAAAACAGCATATAATAATGTTATGATATATTATTTCGTACAATCCTCCACACTTGGGGCCAATTCTCGTTCCAACATTTCCAGTTCTACCCACTTTATGGCTTATTGATGGCTGGAGAATATGCATCTCATCAGTATTTTGAAGCCACAAACCGGCTTGGGAATGAAATTTCAAACTTCTATATAGTGGATACGTCTTATAGCGAACTTTCATCTTCAGAAAAAATAAGTAACAGAGCATGATAGACCTATTCACAAATACATGAAAACGATGTGTTGACTGTGTAACCCTACATATACTGGGCTTTTTGGGAGATCCTCAAAGCTGGGGGAGGTGCGGGGCAGATTCCCTCTCCCTCCACAACTTTTGAACAACTAATAGGATTGAGATAAAACTTTTTAGAGTTATAGTCTGTCACAAAAAGAACAAAATGGTATCAAATTTTGTTTGCTGGCTCATTTTCTTTCTGTACTTTCATAGAATTTAATTAAAAGAGTTCTACAAAAGCTTTTTTCATTCTGTTTGCAGTTTTAGGTAGGTATTTAAAATACCAAAATTTTAATCCGAAATTCCAAAGAATTTTTATAAAATAACGATATCGATTTTGACATAGGATAGTTGGTTAGGTGATAGGTGATAGGTGGTTTCAGGTTATGACCCATATCTTTGAATCTAGCTACTAGAGGCATGAATTTCGTCAAATAAATTTATCTTAAAACTATGTAAGTTTCAGCATCAAAACTTTCGTGGTTCGGAAGTTAATATAAAACATGTAGTCGGGGCATACGGAAGTTATTGCTTTGCAACAAGTTCTACTTTGAGCAGCCAACGCCTCATTTTCATGTATTTGTGAATCGGTCTAAGATGCTGTGTTATTTATTTATTCTGACGAAAAAAGTTTGGTCCCCTGATGAAGTAATGTTCCGACACAAACTAAAAATGTCCGAAATATGCTGATCGGCAAATAAAGAAATGTGAGTTATGTAGCTGTTGCTAAATTTAATTATCATCAGATAAATTCAATGTCAATCGGTAGCCAGTCTCTCTTCTGTTGACAAATGGAGAGCACAAACTTCAAGATCAACGCCAAGTTATGTTTCTATATTCTAGAATGTAGTAGGTTTTAGTAGAGTTACAAAACTTTCTCGTCAGGATGGCCGAGTGGTCTAAGGCGCTGCGTTCAGGTCGCAGTCTACTTTCGTAGGCGCGGGTTCGAATCCCGCTTCTGACATGACATTTTGTTTTTATTTAACTGCAAGTAGATTTTTTGTTGTAATGTAAAAGTATATAAAAAGTCTTTTAGTTTTAATCAGTTAAAAAAAACTTTTTGTTCGTTACTCAAAAAGTTTTACTTGAAACCACAAAAAACTATTTGCATATAATTAAAATTCTGAACAAATAAAGCTATGAACACACTGCACGATAAAATTTCTTTCATTATTATTATTATTTATTTTTTTTACTAACATGTTTTGTTGATTAACTAATCAAATACTATATTGAGATTGTAAAGATGGACTTATTTATGCAAACAGCAAATTGTAAAGGCTGGACAATTAACCATCAAAAACCAGGCTATCTATCTGATATGTCTTTTATTATAGCATTAACAATTTCACATTTATTAGAAATATGTGATACAATGAAACTATCCTGTTTTAACCCTATTGTAACTTGTTAAACACTATATATCATCTTCAGATCAGTATTTCTGGGTCATAACCTGAAACTACCTATTTTAAAGTGGAAAATCCTTTGTAAATCATCAATTTGTTATTTTGACATAACTTGTGTTCAGATAATCGTTGTTGCATAAAACTTGGCAATCATAAAACAAATGTTTGTAGTAAGTTTGATCACATGAAAAATCCGTTTTCCCCCGATTTTAAAAAAATCCGATTTTTTCCGGATTTTCGGATGACAAGGGTATTCACTTAAAACTCAGAAATTCTGTGAAACATCAAGACATTACCTATCTAAAACTTAAAACAGAATTAGAAAAGTTTTTAAAGAACTCTTTTAATGGCAATTTAGAAAACATGATTTTTAATAAAAATTAGCTATGTTATATGATTTGTGATGACGTCGTCAGAAAAATGCTGGCGTCATCAAACAGAATTTGATACCATTTTGTTCCTATTATTATGAACTATAATTGTGGAAAGTTTCAACAAAATTACATGTAGTTCAATAGTTATAAAGAAGGGGGAGAGGGGGAATCCCCCATTAAGTATTGCTGCATCAGATTTGATGTTATCAGGTTCCTATTTTCTATTTTTTTTAGGATTTGTTATTTCTCTTCAAAAAGAAATACATTCGATCCATTGAATCTTCTATAGCCTACACTATAACAGACAATTGTCGGTGGTCTCGATTGAACGATTGAACATTTTCTATTTAACGGACACCTTCTTATAGCGGACACTACTTTTTTCGGTTCCAATTGTGTTCACTACTCAAAGCTATGTACCATTTACCATCTAGTGGCGCCAAATGGGCAAATATTTGTTCAAAGTCAGTAGTAAAGACGCTGGAACCAAGGCGTTTGGACGTTGTTCAAGCGGCTTTACTGCAAACTTTGAACAAGCTGTTGCATACTGGGTAATTTCTATAGCATGGCTTTAAATTCTTCACTATGTATACTCTGTAGTACAATCGTGGGAGAAAGTGGGAGACGCTAATTAATTTTTGGAAAATTTTCCTTTCCGCCACCTCCCGCCCCTCTCTTATTCCACTCCCTTCCCCGTACGAAATTTTAGGAAATTAACAAAAAAAAGCTAGAAATAACGTGAAGTTAGAATATATGAAGCATTTTTAGCATGTTTATTTCTCTATATAAATTTACAACTCCCTTCCCTCTCCCCATTACTCGCTTAGTCCAACCCACCCTTGCTTAAGGGTAATTTATGTAGAATTTCCTTTCCCTACCTCGCTTATTTGATACTGCAGAGGGAATATTTTCACATCTACAACCGATCGCATAATTTATAAGACATTTTACGAATTTCGACAAGCAATACAAGCCACAAGTAAAACGTAAATACGGAAAATGACCTTTAGAC